>JANHFX010017993.1:0-29466 GCA_027560015.1 Chloroceryle amazona | reverse complement strand
GTGGTTGAGGCCCCATCCCTGGAGACATTCAAGGTGAGACTTGACAAGGCTCTGAGCAACCTGCTCTAGTTGAAGATGGTCCTGCTCTCAGCAGAGGGGCTGGACTAGATGACCCCTAGAGGCCCCTTCCAACCCAGACATTTCTGATTCTATGATCTTACAGCCACCTAGCTCTTGTCTTAATATACATTTCTCGTGAATGACTTCAAAACTCTGCCATTAAATATGTAGATTTAATCATACTGTATTAAAGAGCCTAGGTCCTGGTATTATTGCATATCTATATCCAAGCACACAAGTGGGAGGATCTGATAGTCACAACTAATGTTTAAGTATAAGCTCAAAGAGCAAAATGAAGAAGACACCCAGGATGACAGGAGTTGAGGGCATCCACACTGACACAAAGATGCAGAACTGGGGATACCCATAAAATTACAGGTGACAGAAGTTAACAAGAAAAAGCAAACAAAAGTCAGCAGAGATTATGTCTGAAGACATAAAAAAGTAGATGGTGTGGGTTTGCAAGGTAACGAGAGAGGTTAAAACAGCCAAGGGATGTAAGAGATCACAAAGATAAAAAGCATGCAGGAGGTTACTTCTGCCTATGCTTTTGGTCATTATCAGGTATGTTAGACCATACCTGCTATTCATATATTGTCCCCTAGACTATGGAAACCATGACTCAATGACCCCAATCTTTCTTCTGATCTTGCTGACAAAATCCCCAACTGCCCTCTGCTGCTTTTGCGCACAACAGCATTATGCTGCTGTGGAGAGCACATCTAAGGTTTGAATTACTGTGAAAAGAGAGGAACAACAGGATAAGAGTCATGTGGAAATCTGCTGTCTTCAATGACTTTTTGGAGAAATGTTATTTTGAAATGGTAAATACAAAATCAAGGAGAAACAGTGAAAATAGTGCTATCATGAGCAGTGATCTGCAAGTGTTGCAAACTGATTTCTGACTTGAAAGGTCTTTTTGACCTTTTGTATAAAGCCTTTAAGGTTCGATCATGAGATTTTCCCCTACTTCATGTGACACTGTGGCAGCTGAGTCTATCTGAGGTGCCTGAGCTGGAATGTGGCATCTTGCTTTTAAAATGTCAATGAGGCAGCTGCTAGCAATGAGTCTTCGCTGTGGCACTTGGACTCAGATTTCTGTTTCCTTGAGCCCAGCCTGGATTACTATCCTAAAAAGCTGCAAGGCACATCTGTTTTCCTAGGCTTTTTCTAGGTGTGGGACAAGAAATGATCAGTTTCTTGAAAAAACTTTTGTTGGCAATGACTGACATTTTTTTCTGAACCGCAGTTTAATTTATACATGTAACTCCATGCTTTATCATTCTGTAATTTCAGTAATGTGAATTAAAAAGACATATATCAGCACTGGCTGGAATGTAAAAATAGCTTTCTGTTATCATTGCAACACTGAGCCAAACAGCACGTGTTAAAATGGAATCACAATATTTTGCTTAACCAAATAGATACAATCTACTGAAGTCTTTCCAAAGATGCAAAGCATTTTTTTCAGTTACACAAGTTATTCAGTTTTTAATTTATCCTTCTTTATATAACCAAAACACATTTTCCAAAATGTAAGAGAAATGGTGGCTCATTTCATTGCCAGACTTCACAGTGCTGCTACAGCTGACAAGTTTTCTAATTAACCATACCAAAACAAAACTAGGTCTCTATGCCTTAGGCTCAAGCTTTTTATATTTTGAAGCATGAACTGCATAAATGACATTTTGTTAGTGATGTACACTTCAACATCATTACAGAATGATTTTAGCTTATTCTCCTGGGAAGTTGAAACCAGAGGATCAGCCAGCTTTCACCAAGGAGACAGAAAGAGGGGACAAAAAAGAAAGAAAAAAACAAACCCGGGAAATGTAATGTGCATGCATAGGATTGAAATTCATAATCCAATTACTCGCAAAAACCCAGTGGAAGACACGAAAAAGCCTAAATACACAAAATGAAAGAGCAAGAGCTTAAATAAGGCTACTTTACCTAAAATATTCTGATTACTACTGCAGGTTACACATTTATTCAGCAACATCATTTTTAGAAGATGCAGCAAAAAGGTTTTCATATAGTACAACTGCACATCTAACTAAAAGGGAGATATAAAAATAGAACGTGTAGTGGGGATGGTGGCAGAAGCAGTGTGTTACATGCCATGTGCATTTCTGTCCCACTTCCCTGTTTTCCATGGTCGATAACTTAAAAATACCATTTATGATGGCATTTTCTGGAGTAGAATCTGAAAATTAAATCTTGCCTGTGTCCGAGAGAGGGACAAAAAATACTTTCATAGTTTCTGGGTGCAAGGAAACAAAAACTAGAGTGCATAGCAATAGTAATTCCCCCTATTAAAAAATGTCTCCCTAAAAGTATTTAAAAGAAATTCCTATGGCTGAAGTGAATGAGTATCCTGGCTTTGAAGCGACATGCACAGAGACAAACTGGCTCAGCCATGTGGGAGCTTTTGATAATCACATGGAGTTTGTTAGCTAAATTCCCAGGCCTTGCTGAGGTTGGATGTGATCAACATGCATGAGCAGCTACCTTTTTGCTATGCAACCAACTGACTAGTTAAATGCATCGCTGCAGAGGCCTCTAGGGCAAACAAAATATCTCATCTATTTTTCTGCAGCTTATACTAGATAGAGAGGTACACAAGGGCTTTGGAGTTAGAGGGAAGTTGCTGTAATGGGGAAGAGGTATTGTTTTGACTGAATGAATCTTATAGGTCAATTTATGATTGTACAACAATGTAGGTCACAGTAATAAATTACGCTTGAAAGAGTTAAGAAAACCAGGAATTTGTATTTTTAGAAAAGAGTAAGTTGTGTCAATACCAACAAGAATCTTGCTATATCAAAGATAATTTTAGCTTTTTATCTGATGAAGCTGTAAAGGTTTAATGGGATTAGTCTGACATGAGAAAAATAAAATTAGAGGCTACGCTTTAAAACAAAAGCTCATCCATGCACAAGAAAAAATATGTCCTTTCAATGCCAAAACTAATTAAATATCATCTGACATTATGAAAAAAAAGTCTCCCTGCATTTACTGGAGTGCCTCACAAGGAGTGGAAAACCACTCTCATAGAGCTGGATTTGTAATGCTATTCTTTGGATCGGGCTGCAAAATCTAGCCACTTATTCTGATGTTTCTTCTGAACAGAATAGGCTAACAAAATTCACTGCTGAGGAAAATTGAAGTGTTTCTTTTTCTTTGATGCTGTAAATATCTTGTAAAAGCATGAGAAAAGCAAAAGGAAAAATTTAGCAAATGTTTAATTGCTGTCACTTTTTGAAGCCTGAGTTCAACATCGTCTGGTTCGGTGTTGCTGATTTGTACCAGGAACACATCAGACATGCTAGCTAAGTAATAACACCACCACCATCACCAGGAATTTGTATCTCGTTTTCCCTTTTGTAAAGCTGCATCTTTAGGGCTTTGCAGAATATCTATACCTAACTAATGAAAATACTGGTGACAGCTTTCTCAGCTGTAAGCTCCACCCTGTGGACAGTTTGTGATTTCAGCTGTTTGGCAGATCCCTCCTCTGGACTAAGGTGTGCAATTTCAGACAATACTGTCAGACCTAAGGCATGGGGAAAAGGAATAAAATAAATGGTACGGTGTTAACACATGCTTCATTTAAGGACTCTTCTCTGGAAGACAAACAAATCAATGCTGTTTACTTCAGAAATAGGAGTAAAGTTCTACCTTTTTAAACATTCAAACCTTTTCATCCTGTTTCAGAAAATCCTCCATATTTTAGCAATGCATTTACAGTCAATACAGTGTGTTATTGGCTTTAAGCCTTTGTCAAATACAGAGAGACTTAAGCATGTATACAACTCTTTTCCAGAAGGAAAGAAAAGGAAGAAGAGAAGTCTATGAAGTCTTGAGACCAGCTACAGTACTACTGAATGACTGGTCAGTCTTGGTAATTCTTGGCTACCAAATGACATATTTAAAAGTATTATAGCTTGTACATCATCACAGGAAAGCCTTCATTTTCATAAGCCTGCATTTGCAACACTGGGCTTTAATTAGTGTCTTTGTTACCAAAGCATTAGGAAACACAAAGAGATTGGCGATTCCACAGCTGTAGAAACAAAGGAACACTTCTTACTCAGGTATATTAAATACAGATAGTCAACGAACTGGAAGGCTACAGAAATCCCTCTACTTGTTTTGAATTAGTAAATCCAGAGAAATATCATTTCAGGTAACACTTTAAAGTAGCATTGCATGTAACATGAACATTAATTCAGCGTAAGGGAGACATACTCTTTAGTGTTCATTAAGTGATGCTTGACAAGTTGACAGCTAAATCCTTAGGCAACTACAGTTATGGAAAAATTCAAACAAATGTAAGGCCATACTCCATCCCCATATTGTAACAAAGAGGAAGTAACATTTTAGAAATTCTAGTGTACTTTGACACAGTGCTTTGTTGTACTAGATCACACTGGCTTTAGTTCTAAAATCTTGAAGGACTGGATCCTCTACTGCAAACTACCAAAACCCATGATGTCTGTGTCTCATTACTATGTCGCTCTAAGAAATTTAAGGGATGTAGAGAATGGCCACTAACAGGAATGACTCCTGGTTAGTTTGTGCACCTGGGAAATGAAGTCATCGAGACTGGGGAATCATGAGGAGCACAGTGAAATGCTGCCATAGTAAAGGGAATGGGACACCGCTTGTGGAGAGGCAAGAATATGAGTTTAACTGGTGGGGGAAAAGCTGTGGAAAGGAGGAGAAGCAGGTAGTGACTAAGTTAGAAAGCAGGAGATTATTCCTCATAGGAGATGGACAGAAGAGCTGGGCAACAGAATCATGTCCATGGCATCCATGGTGTCTGGGAGCATTCACAGAACGTGCTTGGGGGGAGAGGAGGGCAGAGAGTAAGGCAAGAAATAAGATGAGGGATGCTACAGCAAGGAGAGGCTTAATAAGCATCAAATGGTGCATCAAAAGCTTGAACGAGTAATTTGACTTTGGTCATGTGAGAACGTTAATGATGCAAGCAATGACTGAATAAGGGAAAACCAATGTAATGGGGACTGTGTTTGTGATGAGTTTAATGAGTGAGACTCAAGCTATTATCTCTAATGGAGGATTTTGGTTTCCACTGAAAGCATGAAAATCATATTCTGATTCTTAAGTTTCTGATATTCCTTCCTGAGGTTTCACTTCCAAGCAGTGAAAGCAGATGCCAGCGCTTCTTTTTCTGCTGTTTTCAGGAGCGTATTGCACACCTGTAGTTTGTAATATTGACAGTAACCACTGCTCCAATAATTAACCATCAGCATTATCCACAGGTCTAAAATAAACGTGTATTTTAGATCAAAACTCCCAATCTAAATATTAATTCTATCAAATTTTCTTGAATGTCAGGATTAAGATAATGATTTCCTGATAAAACGTAAAAAAATGTAAGCCCTCATTTTGCAAACAAGAAGTGATATATTTAGCACAATGTTTTCCCTTACTGCAACTGCTGCAGTAAGATAAGGTGTTTTTTACTAAACTCTAGATCTACTGAGATATAACAGCAAAAACATTTTATGCAGATTTCAATATTCAAGAAAAGCACCAACAAAGGATAATGTCTTAGTATAAGCCAATTTGTCCAGTATTTTAGAGGCAATTTAAGAAAAAACACTGGCAATTACAAAGATAGCTGAACCATTTTCTGCAGGTTGTGATTTAATGATGGTAATTTCATGTACAGAATGAACTTCGGTGCTCTGAATTAAAAATTCTAATTCAGCAAATCACAGAATCAGACTGGTAGGGGTTGGAAGGGACCTCTGGAGATTCTCTTGTCCAACCCCCCTGCTAAAGCAGGGTCCCCTAAAGCAGGTTGCCCAGGATTGGGTACAACCAGCTTTTGAAAGTCTTCAGAGACACAAACTCCAAAGCCTCTCTGGGCAGCCTGTTCCAGTGTTCCATCACCCTCACAGGAAAGAATTTTTTTCATTATGTATAGGTAGAACTTCCAGTGTTCTAGTTTGTGCCTGTTACCCCTTGTCCTATGACTAGGCAACACTGAAAAGCGACTGGATCCATCTTCTTGACACCCATCCTTTAGATATTTCTAAGCATTGATAAGATCCCCTCTCAGTCATCTCTGCAGGCTAAACAGACGCAGATTTGTCAGCCTTTCCTCATACAGGAGATGCTTCAGTCCCCTAATCATATTTGTAGCCCTCCACTGTACTCTCTCCAGTAGTTCCCTGGCAGTAGTTCCCTCCCTGATTTCTAGATGGGAAAGAGAACCAAAGAATTACTTTTTATGCTTTAATTTACCTAATCATTCATTAACAAAATATTCCAATATATTTAGCATCATTTTAACATACGTACTGCTGATACAGAAGTCAAAGATCATCAGTAACTGCAGAAAATGTGAGAGGATGCCAAAAGCTTGCTGCCTGATTTCAGAAAATATTTTGATCTTAATATGCAACAACAGATTGTCAATGTCCATGCATCTCACAGACTGCATGTTAATTAATTAGACTTGATTATAAAGAGCTCTGTCTTTTCAATTATGTGTTAACAAAATGATTTGTAAAATCAGGACACTGTCATTGGCTAACGGGCGATCCATAAAAAGTTCAGATTACAGAATTGCAAGTTAGAGATATCAACACATATCTGTGAAAATTACTAACTTGTGATTAATAGATAGCTTAGTGTATTCCATTTTTCTTTTTTTCCAAAATAAGGAGAAATTATTTTAAAAAATTCAAGACATCTCGGATATTTTCAAAATGCACTCTTCAATAAACATGAGGAAAATTCACAGAATGCTGAGCATATTTTGGGTTATGTTTTCAAGTTCTTTTCCTTTGTATATATTCTTGTAAAACAGAATTCTTACCAAGAGTATTAGCTGTGGCATTTGACCTGAAAATAAAAATCTATTTTCAACCACTTTTCTTTCCTTCTGAAGTAGTAAAATATGATTATAAAAAGATTCAATTTATTAATTGTATATACTTTTAGCATTTGTATTTTTTTTAAAAGTGCAATAAGCTTTTCATATTGAATTCTCAAAATTGTATTGTTCTTCTTTATCATTGTAAAATCTCATCATTTCATGATAGACAATTCCTTAGAGAAATAACAATGAGGAATTCCTGAAAGTGCTGGCTAAAATGGAATCACATTTAAACATTGTCCTGATACAAGACGATTTACACAAGTTTGAGCTTTCCAGAGGGTTTCTTCATGCAGTTACTCATAAGGTTTCCAAAGTGAAATATAGCAGCTGACATTGAACAGAAAAGTATGTGACAAATAGTTGTGGTTAGTAAAACAAGAGTGCCCTCTGTTGATGATGAACCATTTGGATCAACCACTTGGACACAAAATATGTTTTGCTTAAAACACGTCAAATTAAGGATAACTGCCTCCCTCTTACTGCAAAAATAATTCTGAGGTTATTTCAATTTTGAACTAAAATGTAAAAATTCCTCTTGACAGACAACCAGTGGACTTTTCCACTGAAATAATCGATGAAAAAACAACATTGCTATGAGAAAGTGTTTTACCTCTTCATAATAATGGAGATTATTCTCAGCCACATTAATGAATGTTGATCTCATATCGCACTGCATGTTTTTCTTCCACCTGTCCCAGTCTGCTTTCAGAGCATTATTGGCACATTCAACTTTGTCTTCAAGTTTCCCAATCTCTTCTGAGAACTAAACATGAATTGTAAACATTAAATAATATTAGTAAAGTCACCATTTCAAGTGATGAAAATCAAGGCATTTTAGTGTGGAGAAAAAAACCTCCATGTCGGTATTTGACTTAGCACAGAAAGTCATTCCCAGAGAAAATTTAAATTTTATTCTTAATTAATAACTTGGTACAATTTCTGAAATATTAATAACAGAAATTCTAGACCAAAATGAAAGTGTTGCTGAAGATATTTTTATTGACTTAGAAGTTACAGACTGGCACCTCTTCACTCGACAGTAATGTATCTAAGAAGGAAAATATAGAGGGCTTTACTGAAGCAGAGTGAACTATAAAAACTCGATTTTGTCAGAAAAAAAAAAAAAAAGAGAAAACCTTGACAGAACCTCTAAATAACCTCAAGAGAAACCAGAAGGTGGAAAAGAAAGCACAAACTTTCTGATTTCCTGCCAGTCATCTTGCTACATTTTCTCGTGTAACTAACCTCTGTGTGACCATATGAGGGAGAGAAGCAGAGGAAGATACTAAACCAGAGGACTTCTGCAGAGAAGAAACTCTTTCACAGCAATCCAAGATCAAAAACCTTGACGGCTACTCTACAGACATTATTTGCTGCTAATTACTGTAGATGCATAAAGTGACTTTTCAGCTAGTGGGAACGAGTAAGTCAACAGAGGCCCTCTCTTTAATGAGTCCTCTAGACCTCTCAACAATTTTGTTACCTATTGTCATTTATTAATCATCTCTGTCAGTTCTGGCTGGCACCCAGTCACGGAACAAGGTACATCTTCCGTGGCTACAGTGCAAATTCATCTGCTGGTACCGCACAGCAACTGGAGCATGAGGGAGGTCAGGCAGAAACACCACCCACAAGGAACATCACCTTGTATTGTTTCCACTGAAACTCAAGTCCCATGATTCTTCTTCCTGGTAATCTACTGTCGGGCAATTTTTTTTTTTCCTCATACAGCACCCCTGTAAAGTTGAATATCTCCTCTTGCTCTCTGCAGAGCTGGTGCTTTCACTGATAAGAACTTCAGGACTGCAGGATTAACTTCCAGGATTTTCAAGGAATTCTTAACGTTATTGGCAGAATGCAGACACAACAAAATTCAGATCAGAATGTGTAAAGTCTTGGTGCACAACCTCCAGCTTGAACCATGCAGGGGGAACAGCGTTCCAGTGCAACAGCTGGGGCTGTTGCCACCATCAGACATGAACTGAGCAGCACTGCCTGAAATGGTCACAGAATCTGAGCCAGGTACTTAAAAATCACCAACTACAGATTCCAATTCTCTTTAACATACTAGAATCTTGCAGCTCTTAAAGTAGACAAAAAAATTCCTAGCTAGTAAAACTTAGAATTTCATCTAACTAGATTTTGTCCACATTTCATGATATATAAATGAATAAACATTTCCAGTTAGACTTGATTTCTACACTGATTTTCCATGCCACACTTCTAGATTAATGAAATACCAGTTATTAATCAAGAACAAAATTCGAAATATTATTTCTACTTTACTGAAAAGCCCAAGTTCAATTCTCTAGCCAGAGCAGTAATCGAACTATGGACAAGGGTAATTTCAAACACAAACACTGTATTCAATATGAAAAGGTTAATCCAAGGTTTAAATGATAGGAAACTACCTTTAAAGGAATTACAGGCAGATGAATTAAGTATCTTGGACATCTCCCAAGTTAACTGCCTTTCCTTCAAGTACTAAAAATGAATGCAGATAGAACACTGAAAACAGTTAATATTTTCAGATGATTTAGACTAGGAAAGGCAGTTGAATCCATTTTCTGCTTTTGCAAGAAAAGAAGTCCCTATATAGAAATGAGCAAGGCTACACATGTAAAGAACCATCTTCAACTTAGAAGTCCTGACTGCAGCAGCTTCCCCTTATCTTCTTCTTCATATCTTTAAGACGTTTATTTTATGGTTTGTTTATGTCTTGCCTTTTCTAGGAACTACAAATTTCTTCTGCACTGTAGTCACAGCATCATGTGGATAGGCACACTCTGTTCTCCATACCTGCCTGGATATGTGGTTTCAACATCGCCCTCTAAAGCCTAAATTAAAATGTGTTGTGTCAAGACAAGGGTTGGACTTAAAGGTCTAAAGACAGGATTATGACACTCTTCATTACCTCTGATAGAGACGTTTAAGTTCCATTTTTTCACAACTGAAAAGAAACATAAATGCCACCCTCTTCAGCTGCCATGACAGAAGAAATCAAAGAAGAATGGCTTGGTCTCAACAAAAACTTCTACCTAGTGTGTTACTCATTTATGAAGTATAAATTGTTACAATTTATCCTACAAGTGAAATATGATTCTGAATTCATTTCTTACATTGATTTCACTGAGGCAGATGGTGCGATAAAACTCAGATCAGTGATTCTCAGAGAAGAACAGCACAGTGCTAATCGGACATCGGACCATGGGACAGGGAGGTGGGAGCCAGACACTGCCAGAGTAGAGTGTTACCAGATGTGAGCAGTGTGACCCGTAGCCCAAGAGACTTGGTCCAATAGAGAAATTACCTGGTAAGTGACACAGCATTTTACACTATCTCACTAAGCAAAACAGCATGGATTTCTATCTGCTACATGAATTAATCCTACAGCTTAGTGATAGGAATCTTTTTTAGCCTGGAGTTAAAACATAAAATATACTTAGAATGTGATAGATTCAGCATTTCATCTCTTTACTACTCAATTTCAAGCCTGAGCACTAGAATCTTTAAGTCAGCATTTAATACTTATATGGTTCTGTCAGAGCACATTATACCAACCTTTTGTCAGAGTTACTATTAGCACTAATGGCAGTACCAAAACTGTTAACAACTCCCAAACTACAGAGCAATGCACTAGCATTGCTGCATCTGCCTTCAGAAGAGAGCGTGGGAGTGATGCAGCCACAGGCTCCAACATCTTTACAGCCAGAGCTCTGGAGGTGGGTAAGGTCTAGATAAGCAGGAGGACACCAAAGGCCTCACATAGCTTTCTAAAAGCTCAGTGGCAGAAGCACCGCTCAAGAAAAAAAAAATTCCTGGCCAATGAGCCCAACATCTCATAAGGTTTAATTTGCGATTCAAGCCTATTTCAGCAGCACTGACCTTGGGGTTGTTTTGCATTCTCCTGCTGTATAACCTCCTGTTTGTTAAATCATTTAATGTTTGCCATGACCAATGCTAAAGATCCCACAGCCTTTTATCAGCTTTAATGACAGTCTGAAATTCCTTATCTATGGTGGAAATGTACTTCAAATGAAATTAGAGTTCATGCCACTCATTGTCAGCAGAATTTCTGGCTACTAGATTGCACTGACAAGTTCAATCTGACATCTATGAGATCATTAGAAGCCACAGGAGTTCTGCCTAGGAATAGAAATGTGCAAATACAGCCCGTGTTTGACACCAATTCCAGTAACAGTCAGTACCTGTGTTATGACCACCTTTTATTCTGAAATCAGGCTGGTTAGAAATGTCAGTAAAATATTTCAGCATATAATAAAAATTAAAATGTAGTAAAAACTGATTAAGGAAACAGTTTAAAGTTGATTGAATGGTTAAAAATAGTACCACAGAATCTTTCTGGACAAACTATCATTAATAGAAAAACCCTTCAACTTCTAATTAAGATAAAGTCTTCAGGATACAGCTGCCACTCAATTAGAGAACACAGGACTTTATGATCAGATTAGACTAACAGACATCTGTTTTGCTGGTCTCATGAGACTGCAAGGAGAATCTGGCTCTTGGAAGCAGGATTTCTTTTAATGAGTAAGAAATAGAGGAATGGGAAAGATAAAACAAAGATCTGAACACCTGGGTAATCATACTGTCCAAAGGCTTTTACGAAAGCTGTACACACAGTTTTGGAAACACAGGAACAGAGAAAAGAACCAGGTTGTGCAAACTGATCTCAGAATTTTACTGGAAGTGTACAAACATCTCCTAAGTAGTAACCATTGTCAATATCAAATCAACATGGTATGATCAATACTATACTAAAGGAAAAATACTCCCTTTTGTCTGTTACAGTTCAAGAAAAGAGAGCACAGGCACGTTGTCTGAGGGCTCCATCAGATTAGAACAGAAATGGATTCTGAAAAGACCGTGTCCTGCCAGGCAATGTTCACTTCCCTACAGTGGACAGCAATAAGACTAGCTGCTAAACAAGCTGTATGAAATTGGAATTCATCACCGAATTGTACTGTGCAAAGGCAACTTTTTTTTAGCAAGCTGCTAACAAATGATACAAATGGGAAGTGGTGATTAAGGGGGATGCAAAAAAACTTCTAGCTGCATACAACTAACTTATACAATGCTGTGTAACACTCCTGACAGAAGAAATTCCTAGAACTGTAGAGCATCTCAAGCTGGAAGGGGTCACTAAGGGTAATTCTTAATATATACTGTGCTTTTACATGCAATGCAAGTACTGCGTGCTGCTGGCACGGGGTGCTGGGGACACAGGCAGGGTAGGGGAGCAGCCCTCAGCGGGTCTGCCCGTGCCCTCACAAGGCAGTGTGGGAATACAGTGGCCTGCACCAGCAAAGGACTAGGACCTGCCATTGCTACCCCAGCTCCCAGCCTATGGGCCTCTCCAATTTATCATCCTCCATGCATTTTATAAGAGCTTCAAACTTTAAATGTAAACAAAGGACAGGAGAAGCGGCAGAGGAAGCAGAGAAACAAAACCAGATTAAAGAACACAAAGGCAGTGAAATAAAAGGACAATATAAGATACAAGTAAACAGAATTTGTACTTCGGGAAAAAACAAAAGCAGGGGTAATTACTTACTGTCCCACTGCAGTCCACAGAGGCAAACATATTTCAAGATATATCATAGCCATTGTAGATATCAGACAGTGGTAATATATTCTTACATATTCGACTCAGTGACAAGAAATCAAATAAAAATATCTACTTCAAGTGCCAAAAACTAAGCAGCTCATCTTTATGTGAAAGCTAATTATGACAACTCAATTGAAAAGTATCTGAAATGTCAAGGGCTTTCTCCTTTGATGTACTAAAAAGTTGTTATTATTATTTTGTCATTTTTATATATTATTTACACTGTGTAACACTCTGTGTTAACACTGTGCCAAAAGGACATTATTCAGGCTGGAGAGTTAAAAAGTCAAAAACTTTTAAAATGCCAGTACTCATCCCAGAAGTTCCTTTTAATTGGCCCACTGAGCCTTGCTGATGGGTTTGGGGATGTCTGCCCCCATGAACTTACAGTCTGACTTCACTAGAATGAATGAAGTTGTCATACTGGAAGTAAAAAATATTCCTGGGCCCAACCAGGTAAGACAGAAACCTGAAAGAATGGAATCCAGAACTTTTTCTTTCAAGCAAGTTTAATGAACAGCTTTGCTCATTCTAACCACCTCCTGTCCTACATCAATGAAGCAGCAGCTACAAGAGCACTGCAGCAAGTCTTACTTTCTTTTAACTCCCAGTGTGGAAGTAAACAGAAATGCTAAAAATAAGCTGTGGTACAGTCTGTGTTGACAAAATACAGTGGTCGCCCACTGTTACCAGTCCTTTGCTCAGGCAGCCTATCTACTGAAGTTCTGCATCTTTCTCATGATTGCCTTTGCCTGGCATGCATAGCTACAAAGACCAAACCTTTTCAGAATAATTATGAGAATTATAGAGACACCATCCAGTTACAAAGCACGGCTTCAGAGGACATGCTTTCCTCAAGGGACAGCCTTTGGCAGGTAGAATAAGGCCTGGAAGATTTCAGTGTTCTGTACATACTCACCAGATCCTTTTCTGTCTTTTTACTGGCTAAAGCATCAACTTTGGAGTCAAGCTCGCCTTGAATTTGGTCTCTCCTTTTCAAAACACCCTTAATATAGAAAATAAAATAAAATTAGCCATCTATGCAGAAAACCTTCAAACAACTTGTCTATTTAATAAACTAAGCAAGATCCCAGAGAATGGTGATACTTGGTAATTTTGACATGTTATATGTACATTCCCTCCCAGAAAAACTCAAAATCATGAAGACTTATTTTTCAATACCTGTATTTTATGTGTCTTTCAATAATCTTAGTAAAATCAAAATCAGTGCTGCAAGAATATGCCATGCACAGTATTGTCGCTAGTCATATGAGAAAAACTGCAACAGCAGTTTATTTAGTATCAGCTCAACTTACTGTATATTCAAATTTTAAAACAGCAACATGTTTGACAAATCTCATGAACAAAAGTATCTTCTTTGATTAAAAGTTTTAATACAATGTAAAATAAATGACTAAAAATGGTGTACCAGGCATTATCAAAACTGTGACTTTAACCTTCAGTATTATTTTGTAAGTGCCAAATGTAGTTCAGAAAAATCGGATAAAATTATCGTAAGAATGATAGGTGCTCTAACATTGATATATGTGGCTATTTTCAGCATATGTAATTATTATCTGCTTTAAAACGGTCTTATCAGATATTGGATCTTTAGCATGTCAAAAATAATTAGAACAGGGAAGGAAAATTACTTGTTGAACCACAAAATAGAAATGATATCACAAATTAAATTTCTATTTCTAATACTCATTTGCTTTGTGACCTTGACAAAGCCTTACAAATTTCTCTTTGCCATTGTTTCCTCATCTGTAAAAGCACACTGAGGTGTGCACATCTAGCAGAAATGTTGTAAGGCTTTAGTCCTTTAACAAAAAAAAAATCAGAAGCAGGATGTATGTAATTACATATCTCAAAACCTTCTTTTACATTACCTTCCCACAACTGGTTTTACTGCTCCTTCTGCATAGACTAAAGAGATTTTCAGTATTCACCTCTAGCACAGGGCATGTTGAAACAGCACAAGGCACAAGCAGCTCTATCTTCTCTAGCTGTCTTATCTGACTGAGCTCCCTTTGAAATCACGTCACTTTAACAAACAGTAGAATAATTTAGGAGGTTAATTTACAAATAGTATTTCAATGTTTCTTTTTGAACAGGTACACACTAGAAAAAATGATAAACCTGACTTTGGACAATTATGAGTAATAGATTAGAAATGCATGCTAATAGCTCAGAATATCTTTTGGTTAGATAAATACAGCAAATATTTAGCTGTAAGCATAGAAGCAAACCAAATACATCTGGAACAGCCTTCCTTCATATTACAAATGCTTTCTCTTTTTTACTATCTATTCTGCCTCTTAAAACTGTTTTAATAACTATATGGCAACAAAAAAATCCTTAAATTACAAGATAAAGCTAATTATTTTCATATTAATGTGCTACAACTATAAACAAGTGCTAACTTCTAATGGCAAACAGAGGGACTCTGTTTTTAAAACATATTATACATCTACAATTTTTTGGTGGAGTATTTAATGTTACCCTGCCACAAAACCCTCAAATAATTGTATGTGGACCTATAACCAATTTATAGCTGCAATTCGTACCCCAAGGCATAGTAGTACTCTGCACAGAGTACAGAGTACAGAGCACAGAAAGGTTTCTGTGGACTAACCCCAGAGTGACTCCCTGTCTCTTCACGCATACATTTACAAGTAGCTGTTGCCCATTGCTTTTCTTTTTATGCTTGCAGTGTTCTTGATGCAACACTTGCAACACAGCATTAGGGTGCCATGAGGTCCTGTCCAGAGGACAATCTTCCTGCGCTAGGTCATTCCAGTTTCACAAGCATTCCTTTCCTTTCATTTGCCATGGATTTTCATTTTCCTTATAGCTTACTTCCCTTTCAATGTTTGGAGAGGGAACTTCTAGCTAAAAATACAGTTGGGCAAGTGACACACTAGTAAAACCTGCTTTCAGAGGTGTGTTTAACCCCTCATCACAGGGACCTTTGTGCAGTGCTGCCAAGATCATGCACAAATGTGCAGAAGAAGGTGTGGTCAATATAATACAAACCTTGTATTTTCTAGTCTTGGGAGTTCAGCCTTAAACTAGGAAAAGAGATGAATTCATAGCTAAAATATTTATGTCTGGCTCCTTCCTAACTGACTCATAGAGAGAGAACACCCAACAGAGGGTAAGCCAGGCTGCAGAATAGAAGGCAGGGGGCTGGCAGTGTGTCTGTAATAGCATGAAGGCTAGGAGTGCTCATGGGTAACAGACTGGGAAGTTATGAAAAATAACTTTAGAAGTGAGGAAGAGAAAGCAGCCCTGGAATTGCTAGAATGGTAATCTCTTCAGACCTTTAAGCAAAGCAGTACCTACCCCCATGTACGTGCATGTGCATGCAACTAATGAAGCCTGTGAGATGCAGGCATTTTGTATGGCCTCTCTTTCAGTGAAGCTTGTTTTAAAGACAGCAGTCAGTGCAGCAGTAATTAACCCCTCAATAGCTCAACCTCACTGAGAAACTGGCAATGCTCTGCACAGTGCCAGTAAAGGGTCAGGTAACTCGAGTCTTCTCTGCTCACAGCCTGTAACACACTCTCAGCCCCTACTCAGAAACCACTGCAGCAGGATCTGGGTTCCCAGAAGTAAGGCAAGAACAGACACTGCAGCTTGCATTGCTCAAAACCTAGACAAAGAAAGGTTTGTACACATTTTTTTGCTTCCTGGAGGCAGCAGAGTGGGAATTATGACATGCTGAATTCAGTAACTTAATTGTGTTGATTATCCATCAGCACTGAGTTTATCAACTCTGTAGTCAGATTTTTTACATTCTCTCCAAGTGTAAGAAAAATATGTACATAAAGGGAACTGAAAGCATCAGCTTATGGCAAAGACTAACACATGCTTATATAATGGCACAGGAACTGGAAGTTCCCTGCTGTTCTGGAAAAAGAAAACACAGTTAGGAACATCTCCTAGAAAGGGAAAAACCTCTCCACCCCTTTTCCCCCACACAATCTGTTGCTCGATGAGTTCATATTTCAGCACTGTCAGCGGAGGTCTTTCTCAGCTGCTGTTCTTCAAACCCATCTCTGCTACAATGCAGAGCTTGCTGAAGATGGCAAAATGAGACACTCTCAGCACAACTACCAAGAGCTGCCTGTCATGCAAAGCTATCACGCTCTTCTCATCTGGAAGAGGCACCTCTTGCCTGATTAGCAAGGGAAACAGGACCAGCGGATTCCCTGCTAACAGCCTATGCTGTGCATGTCCAGTTACAACAGTAAATAGAGGGACTGCAAAATCATTTTCATCAGTTACAAATTCTCTTACAGAGTTTGTCACTGAACTAAGCCAAATTTTATATGTAGACATAAGCAATCCTTAAGGAAGCCTTACCATCAGAATTTCACTGTAGAGAACGTATTCATGTAAAATAGGCAGCAGGTTTTCCGAGAGCCCTGCCATTCGCTTCTCCGTAGCCTTGCAACACTTGTCGATGCAGCTGGCAACACCTTTTAGGGAGTCTGCTATATCCTCTTCCGATGCCGACCAGAGTGTGTGGATGGGGCCGTATTCCTTCATTTCATTAAAATAGTCTTAAGAGGAACATATGCACATGTTACTCATTTGTTCATTAATAGATGGCTAAGTGATACTAATTGCAACTGTGTATTTACTGTGAACAAAGCAAGAGACTGAGGCCAATGTTTAATTGTGCTCAAATGACTGAGATAAGTAAACTGCAGTCCATTGTATATGAACAAACTAATCAATTACTGTATTGTAATTAAGTAGTTACTAGAAATCTTATCAGTAAAAATGCCCCAGTCATTTCAAAAGGACACACATACTCAAGTAGACCTGAAGAGTTGTATTCCAATCACTCAGTGGCCTGAACTACTTCATGTTGTCTTCACACAGAGGGACAGGAGCCATAGCAGCCCTGGACAGCAGTTGGTCCAACTTGCTTCCACTGCCCTGAATTCCTCTGCTACAGTAATGCTCCGATTCCTGTCTTGGTTATTAAAACTAGAAGACTTGGTATGTCCCAAAAGTATCAGAAGACACACTGAAGTTCACTCCAGTTCTGCAGGTGTTGTCTGCTTTAGTAGTTCTTAGTAATCTAAATACAAGGACATCCTATGAATTATTTCTCTTATGTCTCTAGGCCAAGTGCTAACCTGTAAGCAGAAAGAAAGCTCACAATTCACTCTGACATTTGGTAAGGCTAAACTTGAGCAAGGCTGGATATGATCTGAAAGCTGCACGTTCACAGGAGGGTACCGGGAGCACAAGGTCATGTACTGAAAAACTCAACTTCATCATAACTGAATTTATAATGAAGAAATGTTCAAGAAAAGATGCAAAGCATTCATGTGGCATGAAGAGTGTAATGTTTACTTTCAGAATAATTGGACCAAAAACCTTCCACGGAAGATGTAATTAAGAATCCCATGTTAAGCTACTGCAAGCAGGAATGTTCTCTGAAGCACAGCTACCAATAGTTCATATCCATGACAGTGTGGCCCTGCACACAAGTGTCTGGCCAAGTGCTATTTGGAAAATCTAGACAGAAGATATAACCTACAGCATTTGGGAGCATGTCAAAATTTGTAAGGTTTTCTAAGAAATATTTGGGCAGTGATGCCTTAAACCTATGGATCTCAGCCAGCTCTTTCCACTGAAATGAACAATATCAAAAGGAACTCTTCACCAGTATGTATTTTCCTTTTATAAGACTCCTCCAATTTAGTGAGGACATGCTGAGATCTGGTACTGCACAAGAAAACACAAGGGATCGGGTATTAACGAACACAGTGTAGCTCTTCAAGTTATATTATCTAGACAATAAAATCCATCAAATGCTGACCAGTGGAAATTCTACTGAATAGGCATTGTCTGAAATCAGGGTCAATCTCAGAAAGTCAGTAACATCGTATTCCTAGTAGGTGTGCAAACTGCTGTTACTTAAGGAAGAAAATGAGATTAAGTCAACCTTCTTAAGAAAACTCTAAAAGGCACAGTTTCACATGACAGAAATTATGGCCAACAATAAAGCTATTAAAAATAAATAAAAAAGAAATTTACTTGGTCAATACAGAAAAAAGGTGAAGAATGAAACTTGAAAAAAATATGTTTTGAGATCTGGTATCTAGACAGAATCATGCCAGTCTGGGACAGCACAGAAAACTGTTGACTATTTACATTCCACTGAAAGCACAAATCAAAAGGTCATGCAGCTTTTCAAAAAAGCACCAATAAAAAGATAGACATACTTGCTACATTTTTGTCTTTCTAAGTTCCTTATCAAGTAGTTCAATGACATGTGAAAATTCTTATTAACGAGTTATTTGAACTAACTTTAAAGTCTGCCGAAACAACGGCCATTACAAAAAGCACAGTTCAAACACAAATCTCCCTCTGCCCCTACCTGCTGAAAACAGTATTTTGTCTGGCACAATGAAAACTGATTCATTTTTCCAATATAGTGATTTTTTCAATCAATAAAGTGGATAATTATTCTCTACTTACCCCTTTCTTCCTTGTAAATTCTATGAGCTATTTTGTCAAGTACGTTTATTTTCTGACTAAATGTTTCCATGTATTCATTCATTTCTGTAAACATTTCAGGACGATTTTTAGCTCCTCCTCTTACTGAGGATGCAACAGCTCTGACGGTCTGTCCCATCCTGCTCAGCAAACTGGGACCCTGCTTCTTGTGTGAGGAAAGTTCCTAGAGATAGAACAAGACATGTTTACTTCCAAGTACTTTTTTTAATTCTCTGAAAATAGTGCCTACTTGAAAGTGCTTTTTCTGTTTTAAATAAAACTAAATACATAAGTGTCTATGTGTCTTTTTAGTGTATAAATCTTACTCTTAAATTATTAGACCAGTGTCAGAACCAAACCTGTCACGTGCATTTATTAGCTAAATCTTTCTGGGCAAACACAGGTATGTCATGTATCATGCTCTGAGAAAAACGATTAAGGGTGGCAGAGAACCTTTACCCTTTCATTTCTTATGGTGAGTTAATTAGTTTGCAGTTTAGCCTTTTGAACAGGAAGGCAGAGGTAATGATTGCAGAAATAAGTCATTGAGAAAAGCAAACAATGTTCCTACTGGAAGAAGTAATCCATCTAGTTTGTTTTTTTTTTATTTTCTTTATATGTTGCTAGAATAACCTTTGCTGAAGTTCAGAGGCTTTTCTGATTACAAAACTCCAATTTTCAACAGGACACACCTTGCAAAAATACAACAGGAAATTCAAAGGCTGATTTTTTTCTTTTCTGAGACTAGTATAACTTCTTTTTAAAAAGCAGATTAAAAAGACAGTGCTGTACCAAAACAATAACTAGTTTAAAATACTACTCTTCACATAATCTTGGAAGCTTATATGTATACCAAAAAAGCATGCAGACTTGAAATACTGTGTATTTGCCACAAAAATCCAAAATGCAGCAATAAAAATGGCATTGGAAGGTACAGCAATATTCGTGACCATAGGCACGACTACCAAAAATAGAGGAGAAAAGGTTATCTTGGGGGATGAATATTCCCTAAATCCCCTGCCTTCTTCTGACCCTTCCGGAACAAGCCATGAGAGGACGCTGTTGAATACTGAACTAGGGAGACTCCTGCTACCACTCTGCTAACGCAAGACGTGGTTTCACATAACTGCAAATTAAAAAAAAAAAGTCATTTTACCCAGGCCTGTGCAGTAAGAAAAATTTTGAAGTCTTCATTAAAAGTTAAAGTTGGATGATCAGCAATACGGTTCAAAAATTTATGTAAAGCTTTTCTTCGAGTCTCAATGAATTCATCACTAAATCGTTCCACCATTCCTTTCATTATGAATTTTTCAGGCAATGGCTAAGGAAGAAAGAAGAAATATATTGCATAATTTGCATAATATTAGGAAAATTATAATATTTCTTCTACTTACTAAAAACCATAGGTATACCTTGTAAATTCCACTATGCAAAAACCTGTTACCAAGTTACCATATTCATAAATTACTGCAAATTTCTGCAAATGGCACAATTGCAAACATAAGAAATACCTTTGTGGGACTTTAAATTATCACATATATAGAAAGCTAATGAAAATAGGTTGGTTTAATATTTGAGAGACTTCAGAGACTGAAAAAGACCTCAAACGTCTCTGTATAAAACTGGAGCCATCTTATAAACAAATGGAAATAAGTTTTAGCAAACGAACAGGAATAATTAGTGTTGGATGTGCTTCTTCAAGTCTGCTCTTCAACCAAAGGAAATCCTGATACCGTCTGCGAACTTCATATTCACTGGAGTCAAATTCACTACGAGATGTCTGAAAACCAAAGGCAGAAAAACCAGGCCCAGGTTAGAATACCAGAAAAAAAAAAAAAAAAAGACAAAAAAAACCAAAATAGTTTCAGATTTTGGAGAAAACAGAACATGAAGGGAATGCATACATCGTTCTATTTTGCCCATGTTATTTGCTCAGTATTTTTTAAAGTGCAACAATTGCTACTTGAAGAGATAAAACGCATCCCATTTTAGCAAAACAGATCTAAGTTCTGTTGTAAAAAAAAAAAGTAAAAGCAAGCACTAAACTGCACACAAAGTGACTTGTAATAATTACCCTACCACAATGTTTCCAAAACATTTCAACATTATTTTAGTGTGGCATTTTTCTTTTAGCAATCATGGTTATGTTTGTTACCTTCAGGGCACTTTCACTTTCCTATGAGTCAGGAAAGTCCATTTTTTAGCATTCGGAAAAAAACCCAGACAAGTAGCTGACATACATCCTTGGGACCTGCTGACACTAGTCAACAATCCCCACATTAAAAACATGAAAACTTCAGCATATCAGAGCAATAACACTTCCTACGCTGCTTAATGGATTCTGCATTCCATCATCAATTCCAGTTTTCTAGCTCTTTGTTAGAACTTGCCAACAAACCTTTAATGCCTAGAAAAAAAATGTTTATTCCAGTGCTGCAAAGTGGTCAGATCATGAGATTTATTTTATCACTGTTCTGTCTTCTAGAATCAAGCCACAAAGAGCCCATGTTTTCACTAAAGTAATGCATGCTGTTTAGCATTTGTTGTTGCACAGAAATTTGTAACACATTGCAAGTAATTCTAAAAACCTCAAAACATGCTTTTGTAATCTAAACATTTTTGAGAGTTGAATAAAAATTTTTCAAGGTATGTGGGAGGAATGCTATTACTTTATCATCAGCAACCAGCACTTCAAATTAAATATGATAAGAACGGATCAAATAGATAAAAAAGCAAAAGCTATCCACCTTACAGCCTTTCCATACTTGCCTGAAGGAAAAATATTCTCTCATCTGCAAAAACATGCATAAAGTGAAAATTATTGCTAGTAACCTAATGAAGATAGCTCTCTTCCTACTCTTTAAATATTTTATGAGGAATTGATATCTCCTCTTATTTAAGGATGAATAATTCCCATTTGAAAATTTGGTTTTAAATGAATCTTTTAAAAAGAACTCAAAGTAAAGTAAATTAACAGTGCAGTTCTCAAAATGTGGCCTGCAGAATATTTGCTGGCAATCCCAGAAGAGCTCACTAGTCTCACAAGGCTGACTTTCTTCCTTATTTCCAGTAAATAATTTGTATTCAGAACAGCTAAAAATACACTTAGTTGTTTCCTAATATTACTTTTTCATTGGAGAATTGTGTCAGTTTACCCAGGAATCATATCCAAATGTAAATGGGAAACCAAGGTCCATGTGATAGTGGATGTTGTAATTACAAAAGAATGGAAAGACTTTGTAGCAGGTAACTTATATGCAAGACAAGAAATTGCTATCCTGCAAATGATCCAAAAGACACAAAAACTTGGGCTGAGTGTCTCAAACTGAATCAGTCTTTCTGCTGTTTCAAATTCCTGCTGAAGATCACAGTAGAAAAATGTTATTCTCACATAGAACTGATTTGGCTGTTGAAAAAGTATTAGCTATTTTCTCAACAGAAAAAACCTAAGCACCTACGTGCGAAGACTTACACTGATTTTTACTTTCAGAACCTACTGCAGAGTTTCATACAGTTTTAGTGGTCTATAAATGATGGCAAAAATCAGAGTATAATTTAAATGTAGTAACATCCCAGAGAACAAGAAGAATGAAAATGCTACTACGGTTATCAAGGTAAGCCACTAGAGCCATGAGTAGATGCTTACCTTTGTGACTACTCTGTATGTAATAAATGTTTCAATGGCTGTAATATGGCTTTCAGGATCATCGACTGTAATGAAGAGATCCCTTAATTCTGGCTCATCTTCAAATTTATACTGGTTTGTCATTGATGAGGGGGATAGTGGCATTGAAGGAAGGAATGAGTTTACCTCAGCCAGTGATGTATCCTACAGATAAGACATAAGAACATCCATATCAATATATCTTTATATACAAACACACACATGCAAACACATATGTCTCTGATGCTAAAATGGCAAGCTTTTAAATAGTCTGGGAAAACAGATAAAACATAATCTTTTTAAAAATAAAAACAGTAAATAAGGATGCAGTACAAATTTGTTGCTTTATTTCTAAAAAAAGTCAAGTTTTGCGGAGTGCAAAGCCACATCCTGATAGTATCAGCCACTTCCACTACAGCTCTCTAGCATATGCCCCCATAACAGCTGTTTCTGCTCCATGTGTTCAGTGGTGATCACTCAAATGCTGAGAAACTGACTGCAAATTAGAAGCAGGCAAAAAAATTCAGTTTCTTTCTTAGATGCCAGTTTGGATGAGACCTACTCATCTAAAATCTTGAATGATACAGTGAGTAGGAAAATAACCTAAATTCAGTAACACCATAAAAGAGCCTAGTAAATTAATAGATGACTAAAAAGACTATATTTGGGCAATTGAAATCAATCACTAGATCTTAAATATCAAACATTTTCTATACTTCTTGTAACATATCCAATGCAATGAAGCATTTTTATAACAAACTTTAAAATTAGTTTGTTTCCTAGAAGTTTTCTAAAAGTGTAGTTAAGCTACACTAACTACCAAGTGTCAAAGACCTGCCCTTTCTGGTGTGTCACTATGAAACAAGGAGAAAACGGGAGCTGCTAAAGAGAAAACTGCTCAACTGGCAGGAGTGGAAATGTGGAAGTCCATGGAAACTAGAGACACAGCATCATCCCAAGGCTGATCCTGCAGGAGGGAAGAGCACACCACCACAGTGCTGCTGAGCTTGGTAACAGCTGCTTTTTTCCATTTGAATTCAACGGGATCAAAACTTTCTCTAGAACATATTCTCCTCTCATGTTCTTTTCCTGCCTTAAACCTCATTGCCTACTGTCATCCCTCTCCTCTGGATTTAACAACATACTCTCATAAATATGGAGTAGAAATTTACATTGGGAATTATGTGCAGAAAGCACTGATGTACCAGTTCTCTTCCTATCACTTTAGGTAGAGTTCTTTGAACAGGGAGACAACAGCAGGACAGAAGACTAAAGGCAATGCTTTAACATTATAGAGCTGCTTACTTAGACACCTGTAAGTCATTTTATTTTTACTCAGTGTGTTCCTACACATGATTTCCGTACTGATAGCCAGCCAGCAGTCCCGAGTGGTGGAGGATAAATAGAGAAGCTGTTTTTACTGCCTGCTAGCACTAGCTGGCTTTTGGTCCACATGAAGTACAAGGACCACAAGTTAAGAGTAGCCCTTGCAATTCAAAGCACTGAGACAACGGGAAATTTCCAGGGAAAGAAAAATGCATGTGGGCATGTAAGGGACTTGCATGGCCATATAACTTGAGGAATAATCACTCTGCAAGGACTACATTGGCAAATGGGTTTCATATATTCTTGCTTTCTATGGGTCATTAATACCTTAATGTTTTGTTCCTCCTTCTTTTTGCTACTAAAAACTGCTCTGTACAGGCAGGTTTCTGAAAGGGTATTTTTATATAGAAGGGCTTACGAATATGGGGTTTGTGAAATGAAATGCAGACAACAAAAGTCCATAGAATAAGGAGGTCTTCGGTTCTGTTGTAATAGAGCTCTGGTGTTCACCTGCAAGTGAATGAATGCATGTGAATTTTAAACAACCATCTCTTTCTCTTTCTCTATCCTTGTGATACTTCAGGTTTACTCCCAGAAGTTCTTGAAGTTTGTGTGACATAAGTCTGACATCATGATCATTTTCTATTTTCTACACAGCTGTAATTTTGTGGTTGGAACTGTGTTTTTGTTTGCATAGGAAAAACGGGGAATTCTTCTAGTTCTTGGTTTGTCTTGCTTTTTCTTTTTTTTTTTCAAAAGAAAACAAAAACTTTTTTCCTCTTTCTTCATGCAGAGAGAATCAAATCAAGGTCCTGTCCCAGATAATGATGTTCTTTCCCACATGTCCCACCTACCTGCACTACCCCTTTTCCCATCCCTGCCCTTTCACTACTGACAGCAGTCAACAGAGCTCTGTGTGCCAATCAGCAAATAGAATCATAGAATCACAGAATGGTAGGGGTTGGAAGGGACCTCTGGAGATCGTCGAGCAAAACCTCCCTGCCAGCGCAGGAACACCCAGGGCAGGCCACACAGGAACAGATCCAGGCAGGTTTTGAAAGTCTCTAGAGAAGGAGACTCCACAAACTCCTTGGACAGCCTGTTCCAGTGCTCTGTCACTTTCACAGTAAGGAAGTTTTTCCTCATGTTGAGGTGGAACTTCGTTTCACCTTGCTACCATTACTTCTCGTCCTATCACAGGGCACAACTGAAAAGAGACTGGCCCCTTCTACTTGACACCCACCCTTCAGATATTTGTAAACATTAATAAGATCCCATCTCAGTCTCCTCTTTTCCAGGCTAAACAGCCCCAGGGCTCTCAGCCTTTCCTCATAAGAGAGATGTTCCAGTCCCTTCATCACCTTTGTAGCTCTCCATGGGACTCTCTCCAGTATTTCCCTGTCCCTCCTGAACTGGGGAGACCAGAACTGTACAAAATACTCCAGATGTGGTCTCACTAGGGCAGAGTAGAGGGGGAAGAGAACCTCCCTCGACCTGCTGGACAGGCTTTTCCTTATGCGCCCCAGGATACCATTGGCCTTTCTGGACACAAGGGCACATTGCTGTGCCATGGATAACTTAATGGTCCACCAGGATGCCAAGGGCCCTCTGCACAGGGCTGCTTTCCAGCAGGTCTACCCCTAACCTGTACCAGTACATGGGTGGTGCTCCTCCCCAGGTGTAAGACTCTACACTTATCCTTGTTGAACTTTATTAGGTTTGCCTTTGCCCAGCTCTTCAGTCTGTCCAGATCTCACTGGATGGCAGCACAGCCTTCTGGTCACTCCTCCCAGTTCAGTATCATCAGCAAACTTATTGAGGGTACACGCTATCCTCATCCAAGTCCATTAATGAAGGTGTTGAATAAGACTGGACCCAGAACCAACCCCTGGAGAACACCACTCTACTTACAGGTCGCCAGCTGGACTCTGCACCGCTGATCACAACTCTCTGAGCTCTACTGTTCAGCCAGTTCCCAACCCATGTCATTGTCTGCTCTTCTAACCCACACTGCCTGAGCTTTCTCATGAGGATGTCATCTAAAGTCTTGCTGAAGTCAAGGTAGACAACATCCACTGCTCTCCCTGCATCCACCCCTTCAGTCACACAATCATATTAGGCTATCAGATTAGTCAGACATGGCTTCCCTTTAGTGAATCCATGTTGGCTACCGTTGATAACATTCTCTTCTTCCATGTGCTGAGATATGCTCTCCAGAATGAGATGCTACATTACCTTTCCAGGGATGGTGGTAAGGCTGACTGGTCTGTAACTACCAGGGTCCTCCTTCTTGCCTTTTTTTGAAGACTGGAGTGACAGAGAAATAGGTTCATGCACTTTTGATTTACTGGCCAGGAGACCAAAGAGAATATCAACAAGCTTCTGGCAGCATGAGGGCCTCGTTCTAGGTCTCCTTCCTCTAATACTTGAAGTTACCCTATCTCAGTCTCGCATTTGGCTGCAATGTATCAGTAAGATTCCAAAATAAATAAGGGAAGGAAAACAGTCATACAGCTGGAGGAGCCTCAAAGTATGCTGAGGGAAAAGCTGAGCTTGCAGCTCTTTGTAGAAGACTTTAAGCCCTGGGGTTTGCCTAAACAGCACTTCTCCCCACATCATAGATATTTGACTCAGGGTTGCCTTGATGCCTCATCCATCCCTCCCTTCCTCCCAGAAAGGATCCAGAGACTTGCAATCATCTGAGGCCAGGGTTCCAAACCAGGTCTGGAGATAAAGAATGTGATGGCAGACTTTGTCTTTTAAGAGAATAGTTGCATTGTTAGAGCATTCTTCAAAGAAGCAAAGAGATTCCAGAAGACAGAATAGTTCCTTGGCCAAAACAAAATCACTTACAAATCAGTCTCAAATCCTTGATCAACTTGTTTTGGAAGAAAAATTGGTCTCTATGCAATCCCAAAGCAGCATGTACATCTTTTCCAGTATAACATTAATTTTTCTGTAATTATGAAATGGAGGCAAACACTGTAAAAAAGTCTGAAAGAAGAGCTGATAAAGATTTTAAGCATTAGCTGAAGTGCTGACAGCTGTGTCAGTGCTTGGTCACTGTACCAGTTAACAAGAAAGGCAAAGATTAGCTGAATGGGCATTGCAATGCATGCAGTACTCTACACTTTGAAACTACTGATGAAACCATTGTATTTGTGTGATGTATAACTCAACCCCTACAAGTTGTTCTGCGGTGTTTTAGAAGAGACTTTTTCCGTGGTAATGGAAGCTAGGATAAAGTGAAGTGCACAACACATCGTGAAATGTTTCATCAGAGCTGCCAAAGAAGATGCTAGCCTGTAATATTTTTGGATATGTCACAGGATAGTGAGTCAATGGTTTATGACACTATCAGCTTAAATGTCTATGAATTTTCATACAATAAAGGCCCTGTGTTTACATGTTGAATAATAACTTAGGGTATTGAGGTTGACAAGTTTTAAGAATCTCATTTTTCACCGTTTTGGTAGCTGGTCCATTTCATTGACTAAACTGAGAAAGATGAAGTCAACGTCAGTGTCAGGCACCGAACGCCGCACTGCTACTGCTGTCCTGCTTGGCCTGCAATGCTACGCTGCTACCTTAAAGACAGTGGTGTGAGAAACTCCATTAGCATAGAATTTAAAACAAGGCAATCCTGGAACAGTATATTGTGGAAAAATCAGCTTTACAAAACTTAGCCTAAAGCTGTATTTAGCCTGTCGGTTTCACTTAAATATATGGAACCTGAACAAATGGGGTGGAATCCCCTATCAACCTCACAGATTTTCATCAGCTCAAGAGATCAGCCCTCAAATTACACCCGAAAGCAAATCAAGAATTTCTGATCTATATATAACCACTAAACGCAGGTGTCTGAGCTTTGGAAAGAATGCTGTATTTTCACATATTTTGTCGTTTCACAAAATTTCTCGTTTGTTATCATATGGCATGCATCAACAGTGGTTAAAATTTAATATGTTAGAAATGTTTGGCATGAACCCAGGTAGCAGAAATTTAAAGATATACTACTCATATAGCAGTAGTAACTCCTATCAACTACACTTGTTTTTATTTTTTATTCCCAAGGAGCATTGATCTTGACAAGCAAGCAGCACAACTGTCAATACCCTGTATTGATAGGTAGATACCTGAATGCAGAACTGCCTGAGCTTACCTAGCAAAAGGATTCAAGAAAACAAGTAACTAAATTATATCTTAGTGCTGCTTTTGCATGCAAGTTCAGTGATTCATTCACCTCTTTCTGTCAAATCAAGGTTAGTGCTTTCCTGAAAAATATGACTTGGCTAGACCCTAGTTATGCTTCAGGAAAAACACAGATAACTTGGTGAAATTTAACCTGGCCTCTTGCACGTTACAGACTATTGAATCACCTAATAGTCCTTTCTGGTCTTAAAATCCATGAATTTCAAGAATTTTATTACAGTTAAAGTTTAAATACATAGCTCCTAAGAATGAAACACTTCTTCTAAAGTTTTCATTCGTGGATACCAAAAAATGTATCATGTATACAGAAATATAAAAAATTACACATTTAATTAATCTGACAGCCAGTCCTACTGAAAATCAGTTTGGTGATGCATTTTCAAACAGGAAACATATCTGCTGTTTCTCTCCAGTGTCACACATCCTGTCAAACAGCAACGCAGAAGTCTCAGAAGGTGAAGAGGGCCTCAGCCACCTGTATATATTTTTCCACCTTAGCTCTCTGTATGTCCTTACATTGTATTTTAGATGCTGCCTTGACAAGGCAAATAGATCCATGACGTGGTCTCCTCTGTAATGGCTGAGAAGACAAAGAGGTAAGTCTTGGCCTGACCAAATCAGTACAAAAAAGAGAAACAATTTATGTGGCAGCCACACCACACTTCATTGGTTTAATTAAAATCGGCAAGACTGGTGCTCACGTACCTACCTAAGTCTGCGTGTTTTCAGAACACGGACCCTAATACACCACTGGCTACATTGATTTTATTCCATCAAAATACTGATGTTACTTTCTTGAACCTCCTATGTGAAGGTGCTAAACATCCCTTCATCTTTTAAAAGAAAACTCAAACTGAAACTTGGAAATATTTATTGTATTTAAATACAACTGCAATCACTATATATGACTGTTTATTTAATTTACAGTTCATGGTACATGACAAATACGATGATAAGGTTACAGCGAGTCCAGATTACTTGGCAAATTTAGGTAAGTGCAGTTATGACTTGCACAGCTGGTCTGAAGTAGCAACCCCCCCTTTTCGTGCCCAAGGAGGTGTCACCCGGGGTCCGCTGAGCTGCCTGGGGGCGCGGGGCTGCCTGGGGCCGGGTGACTTCTTGGGCAGCGGC
>JANHFX010017991.1:11847-22836 GCA_027560015.1 Chloroceryle amazona | reverse complement strand
GGTGTATTGCCCCAGTAGTGGACTCGGGTTTCTCAGAGCATTGCAGGACAGCTGTCACAAGACACTGGGATGCTGAGCTCAAGCGTGAGCTTCTTTGAGCCCTCCTGACATTACACAATTACACATCATTCTGAGAACTGCATATTTATTCTCTAGAGAGGATACCATGGAAGTTTGTAAACTGAATCTACATCAACAGCGAGATAACTGTATACTCTATTGTACAGACTCCTTCATTAATCACCCTGCAGTCCTGATTTCAATACACTGATGAAGTGGAAAAACAAGAGTTGTATGGGAAGTTAAGAGTGCTTTATTTCTAGACTCAAAAACATCCCTCAGCAGAGACAGATGGAAGAAATTCACCATGTTCAAAAAGAATACTACAAAGAATTTCAGTTCAGTATGTATGAGAATGTGGTCACCATGCAAATGGCATTGAGCTAGGACAAGGGATGGATGTGATTTTCAAGGGTTTTTTGTTTTGTGGGTTGTTTTTTGGAGGGGAGGGTGTCTTGTTTTGGGGTTCTTGGCAAAAGAACAAGGATGCTTTCTAAATTCAAAGCTGCTCACTTTAGAACTACAACACATCCCTCATCACTTGCTTTTACCTATTCATCACCAGGTATTATCCAATTATCCAGTTAGAACAGACTCTCCAAATACAACCAAACCAAGCTACACCCACACAGAACAGTTCCTTGACAAAAACACCAGGCATCAGCAACTAATAAATACAAAAAAAATATCTTTCAGTGAAGGCTGTAAATTTTGAATCATTACCTAAGTCTTTCTCTTCACAGAAAAGTGAAAGATCATGAATCTCACCCATTCAGATGATTTCAAGGCTTAACTCTGTCAGCTTTCCCTATTTCTCAAATTCTTCTCTATTCATACAATTGCATCCCAGTCAAATCAAGTATTGGTGTAATAATTTATTGACAGCATGTTCACTCTTATGATGAAAATACAAGATAAAACTCAGCATACTGTAACAGGAAGGTAAGGCAATGTTTCCAACATCGATAGCAGGACTGATACACCAGGAGGTATCAGCACTCTGCTGGCCCACAACATTTCTTCTTAAAAAGAAGGCAGGAAGAATGGAAGTAAACTCCAGATATGCTCATGACCACTGCAATTTGAACAAGGGCAGAATTTCATCATAAATATTTAACTTTCCAAGTGGTGTAACATACAGGATTCAGGGTGTGCTGTCTGCAGATTATTTTAATACAAAATACATTCCACAAATCACTTCTCCCAATTTATGCTGAATAACTTCAAGACACATGAAATCTACATTTAAACAAACACCAGACTATTGTCACTGTTACATGCTGAATGCCAACCAATTACCAGTGTATTAGCAAGCCTCTACTATGACAAATTCACAACTACCAAAAAAATTAGTTATAACAACACATTTATTAAGGCAGACAGTACCAGAAAGCTGCAATTCCCATTTTTGTGCTAGTGCTAGCAATCATCTGAATTAGCATACTGCATCAGGGAGACAACCCAGCAGTAACATTAAGCTGACATCTTTTTGCCACTTCAGCTCTGACACCACATAGCCCTTGTAAGGCACAGGTAGTGCACTGAGCCAGTGAGACTGCTGAGCCCAGAATAGGAAGGGCAGGACCATGAGGCAACTCCAGCTGAGACCAACTTGGACTGTAGTGGAGTCACTACAGTCAATGCAGTAGCTTCACATCTCAGTTTGGGTAAAATTAACAGCTTGGGGAAATGGAGAGATACCACTCGTGCCACTTTATCTTCCCACAATATTCTGACTAAACATTATACTATCCTTGCCTTACATTAGATCTGATACTTTTCTGGTCACAGAGTAAACATATAACTCAGGTAACATTCATTTTAGAAAACTAATCCTGACAACTTCTGTTTTGGTTCATTTTGAGGTTTTTGTTTAGTTGTTTTTGTTTGGTTGGTTTTGTTTGTTTGTTTGTTTTACCAGCTTCACAAGTCAAATCAGTTTCAGGGAAAGGAAACAAGACAAAAGGGGAATGACATTTTCCCTTCAGAGACCAAGAACTAATTAGTCCAGTTGAGCCTTATCATGAAGCCCTATCTTAAGACACATACTTTCTTGCTGAAATTTCTTCTATTTTTTCTCCTGCAATTCTAAAGCACAACAGAATATGCTCAAAGTCTGAAATAACCTATATAATGGAAAATGGTGCCAGACAAAAATTTGTCAGAACTTTAAACTTCTAGGAGACAGCCAATGATCCTTGAAAGGACATTTAAAAGGGGATCCACTTCTATTTCTTACTTGCCTTGTCTAACACCATTTAAAGGTATGCGGCTGTTTAAAGAGAGAAAGCAGCTTATTTTCTGATGTACTAAGTAATGTTTTTGCTGGGTCTCACTAGGAGGTTATGAGAGAAGTTGTTTTAAAGGTTGGTGCTGATTCTGACACAACAGATTCGTGTCAGCCATTTGCCATTGTACATGGCACGTATGTTACGGGAAAGTTCAACTGACAAAACACAAGGGGAAGAATCTGACAGAGGTCCAAAAATTAACCAAAAAAGAAAACCCACCTCTTTTGTGGCCACTGTATCCTTTGTCTCAAAAACAACCACTGAAAGTTTTATTTTTTTTCATACTTAATTCTAATTTTTCCTTTTGTAAAAAAAAAAAAAAAAAAACAAAAAACATAAAAGACTATCTACAACACAGTACTGCTAGGAGAAATGCACAGATTTCTCTTAAAGAGGAAAAACTAGTGCTGTAGGATTCTTACTATAAACTTACCATTTTAGGGGCTACCAAATTCATCCAAATGCAGCAGGCAAATACTCTTGATTTGTTTGACAAACATGTAGGATTCTCTAGAAAGCATTAACATTTTCGTTTACATCAGAGTTCTAACCCGCCAACAACTACTGAAAAGGGTGCTCTCCAAAAAGCTGACCTAAACAATACAGAGGCATTTTTTAATAATTTTGGAATAAGCAAGAGAAGTTACCTCTCTTCTTAACATAGCCACAGTTAAATCCATGCTGCTTCATCTGTACCCTGCCATCCAGGAGCACAAACACAAGTTTAAGGCAAGAGTGATTGCAGTGAACTTGGGGCATGCACAACAAAAGAATTTAAGCAGGCTTTGGGCTTTCACATGGACACAAGACAATTATCTAGCCTTGCATAAAGTCTATCCATAAACATGCTACTGCTGGAGTTTTCTTGTAAAGCAAATTTGAACTTGTAGAGTAAGCTTACACTAGGCTCATGCTCCCTTGAGATGCAAGCATAGAAATTTCAACCAGGCCTAAGAACCCTAAAGCTGGCTTCAGAATATCAAGTCACGCCTTAAGATACAATCTCTCCTCCTGTATTCTCTTCCTGAACTTGAAAAGAGATTCAACTGCTTTAACATGTCCTTATGAACGTAACTGATCCCATTAACAGACAGAAATCTAAAATACTAAGTCAAATGCACAGTAAGCCAAACGTAAGACAAATACATAAAATATATCATCCAGACTGGAGACATAAGCAAAAGACCTTCCAGCAATATGAATCAAATATGCTATATGCAATGGCTACGGGAGATTTATCTATCATTTGTAATTCAGGATTTCACAGATAGTAGGGAATTTTCAGATACTGAAAAAAATGCAGGACTTGATCCAGACAATGTCAACTGTGTCTGGCAGACAAATTAATTTTCTACATACATCAGATAAGGAAAAATAGAGAGAAAAAAAAGTTAACGCATGACATTTCAAATGATTTAGAAACCAACTCTCCGGAAAAAGTATGCCTTTGATACTATCTGTACTTTCTGATACAAATCTGTAGAGCAGCCATCTACACAGAGTCCAGGACTTGCTTCTACTGTGACATGTAAATTAGGAAGAACTACAGCCCTGGGGATGTGTTACTATATCAAAAAAGCTTCTGCAATCAGATATCTTAATTACGTATTCATTAACACAATTTTAAACGTTTAACTGGGTTTTCTGTGTTGGTTTTTGATTGTTTGTTGGTTTATTTTTGTTTGGTTGGGGTTTTTTTCAGGGGCACAAAGGATAACAACTGCTTCACTGGAAGGCTTTTAGTAACAAAAAAATCAAGCTTTCATCAGAAAAAAGGAGACCCAAATGCTCTAAAGGGCAATGAAGCCTACACATCTAGAAAAAGAGAAGAAACCTGCTTTTTTTTTTACTATGATCCTCAAGAAGGTTAGGTGATAAGAGCCTAGCCAGCAAGATAGAATGTAATTAAACTGCGTGTGAGGTTCACAGACTTCACAGTGCAGAATCTTTCAGACATAGCTACGTGATTATTCCTAAAGGAATGTCTCTGCCCAGCTGTAATGCTTAAAATGTCCCACACTTGGCAAAGCTTGGGGTCTTAAAAGGTGTTTCTTAATTTAGCTTTCATATCTATTAATAGGGAACACATTAGAATGAGTGTGTAGTTGACAGGTTGCCTCCTCAGGAGATGAGGATGGTTTAAAAGGTGAAACCAGGAGCATGGTCTGTGTATCATTTCCAGAAGTATCAGTGCCATTTTAAACCATGTCACTCTGGGCTTTATTTTTATATGTCATGCACTTTATGAAAGCTAGTTCAGAAATGTTTTCTTGAAACTTCATGTTTTGCAAGGCCCCTCAATATTACTTGTCATCAACATCCTGGATACCTTAGGTCCTACACAGATGCTGAAGAGGTGTTGCAAGCAAAACAGTCTTGAGTTGAGGAATTTTTTCAATTTATTGCTAATCAACACAAAGGTCTGATCTTGATTTGGGTGTTGAGACGAAAAAGTAGGGCACACACCCATAAACACCTTTTTTTTTTTTTCCCAGTTTATACCGAGTCCCTCAAAATTCTTCTGGTGCAGTGACAGACAGCGGGGGATGTTGGGGATAGTATTTGCATGAGTTTTTTCCGATGCTGTTACAGCTATCCTCTGATTCTGAAAAATTTTCTGCTGCTGTTCTTTAGTGCCACTGCCCCGGAGTGACACTTTCCCACAGAGCACTCCACAGAGCCTCTCCAGCCCTAAGCAGCCACCATTTCCTTTCCATAGCACCTTGCATCCAGGCGCTTCCCTGGCTGATGGATATTTCAGTGCAATGGTCAGTCTCTGGCCTGCGGTGGTTTTCCACAACAGGCCCTTCCTTGGTGCCAGGGCTGGCCAGAACCAGACTTTCTTCCACCTCAAACTAATAAGGAAGAACATTTGAAAATTTAAATACAAGATCTCTGAGAAACAATTAAGAGCGGTAATATTGATACTTTCCCACCTACAGCCAAAAGTAGAAATATTCACATAGGAAAATCTGAATGTACTTGTCCTCTAGGCAACTCCTCATGTTTCTAATGATAAAGTTTTCATCATATGCAGATGATGAGTATATCTATCCTTTTTGCCAATGTTACTTAAGTCAGGGCACACACAGACTAATTTCTACACCAAGTTATTTGCTATTATTCTCACACTTCATCACAGGACTTAACTACAGAAAAAAAAAAATCAACTGACTGTAAACCAGGCTAAAAAAAGTGTCACCCAACAGCATGCTGTAAAAATCTCCTATGTACAGAACAGAGACAAAGTAACTGGCTTATACTGCATGTTAACCTTAATCAAATAAGATAGTATCTGAATTATAAAATACTTCAGTTTGGTAGAAAATGATTTATCTTTTCCATTGAAATTTGAGAGAATTTTTGTATTTGGGGGAGCACGACATCATTGCTTTTGGTAATCTTAGTCAAAAGCTCTGTAATTTATGCTGAGATGCAATTAAATAGAAGCAATAATTTCATATCCATTTTTAAAAAGCTTTTACAGACTTCCTCAAAAATGTGTTTCTAAAACTCCTGTCTAAAATTTGAATCACTTTTAAGATTTGAATCTGTTTTCGTTGCTGATCATTAAAATCAACGCTAGCAAAAGCATTCCTTTAAAAAAGTATACAAAGCAGAATCGTTCAAGCATAGTAAGACAAATAAATTGATATTTTAAATTATTTATAACTAAATCAACTGCCTAATAAAAGCTTATTTATGTTGTCTAAGGTCTCTGTGCAAAGACCTCAAAGGGTACAGCATCTTTTTCTTACCGAGACAGAAATACTGTGCCAAAAAGCAGCTCTCCCTTTAAATGAAGCCTGAGTTCAGTTCAGAATTACAACAGTCCTACCAGGACACCAGGGGGCACCTGAAAGCAGTCCACTTCAAAAATCACTTGTACACACCGATGCTGCCTGCTATTATCCCCACATTTTCACTTGTGAACAAGTTATTTAGATATATGATGGAAGATACTTTTTTTTCAGACCACTGCAGTTGTAATGCTTATACACACCTGAAAGTTAGCCATACAGACTATGTAACTGGGAAAAAAACACGGTATTCCTCAGAAAGGAAACTATTGTAGAGTAGTACAGAGCACAACCATCATTCTCTCTACTCATATGGTTCATCCAGCCTTCTCTATTGAAGGAAATCATTAAGCTGCATACTCAAATACCAATCTGCTAAAGAATTATTCTGAACAAAGAGCAGTTGAGCAGGCTGCAATGCATGTTTACTATTGTTGTTTAGGAAATGAAATAATGAAAGCAGCCTGAAGAAAAGAATAAATAGATACATAGAATAAATCTATGTATGTGAATTATTCTGTTGTGTTATGTATCTGAAGCTTTTTTCCACTTCTGACTAATTCCACAACGTAACTGGATTTTAGTAACATTATTAGCAACTTAAAAACATTCGTAAACGTGCGCTCTCCTAAACAGTATCATGATGAACACATTGCACAAGAGAGGAACTGCACCACAATACCAGACTTTTGGAACCACTGTGTCAGCAAGCTTCACTTCCTCTCTGGTCTTAATTTGAACTGCAAGATAACCTCACATTTCTAAAAGTTCTAAAAGAATTAAGTAGCTTTAGGAGACAAATGTGTGCAGGTCTGAAAGATGTCACTAGCAGCACTCACAACACTTGGAAAGAAGAATGGAGGAAGTGGTGGTAGAAGAGAGCACTCACCAACAGTTTCCTGGAACTCACCTTCTTTCTTCAATTTTCTTATTTTGATAGTTCTACATTTTGACACTTCAAAGTGATATTTTATTCCATAGCTACGCTTTCTCAAAAAAAATAAATATACATCTTTCAGGTAACTATTCATGTATTCTCTAGGTGTTGCAATCTAACTTGCCTGAAGTCTTTTTTACTAACTTTATCGATACAAATGTTAAATAATGCGTATTAATAGAAAGCACAAACATTTATAGTGGGACTAGATTTTTTCCAACCTAAATGATGCTATGATTTCTACAACACATCAGTACTCATGCTGCTGAAGTGGAACAGCCTTAACATTTTACATTAAATCTGAAGTATTAACTCTAATACAATTTTTCAAACACTATCCTCTTCAGGATTTTACGAATAAAAAGCAAGAGACACAACACACAAAAAAAAAAAATAAAGTGCCCTTCTGCTTAAGTTGCTGCTATCAGAAGTTTATGAAACTACAGAGGAAATTTCTATCTGTTCTAAATTTTGAAGCCACTGAAGGAGCTACCATTCATAACAGGAAAATACTAACACATGAGCTAAACCAGCCATGAATGCAACTCTCCCAGGCTATACCCACCTGTCAATCAGGAGCCAATTCTTCACAAACACAGCATGAGCAGGCCCTGAATTACAGGCTCTGTTACAGTAACAGATTAACAGAAAATAAAAAAAAAAAAAAAAAAGGTCACCGTTAAGTATTTAAAACCAGGAAGTCACTCAGCCCTCATCTTCAAGGGAAGACAAATTACCTGGTGCCCCAACCCAAACTTCTTTGTTGTGCTGGAGCTGTACGCCGAGGGACACTGAAAAGACTTGTTCGTTGCATAAGTGGGGTCTTCAGATACCATGAAAGGACCACATCCAATTACTCAGTTTAAAGCAAGTAATTGTGGCTCTGTTTCCTTCTGAACAATTTTGATATAAAATATTTTTCCCATAAATAAGACTTCTGTCAAACTACTTGCTACCAGTAAGTTTAACACATTATCTTAGAGTCAGCAGAGAACACTTAAAAACCAGATTTCTCATCTACAAAATGAGCAACATGATCAACTGCACCAAGAGCTTTGCTCCTTTTAACACCACGTGAGCTCGTTTAGACTTTTTGTTTCACTTCTAACAGAGTTAGTTTTTGGGGTTTAGATTTTCTATGACTTGGATTCATACAGGATTATTGACCTGTTAGACAGAATACAAAGCATGTAACTTGCTTTCAAACTTCTGTCCAAACCAATGATGCAAAATTAGAACACTACTGATGACTGTCTGAAAGCATGATCACTATGCATATCAAAGGGAAAACAGCACTATTTTTATGAGTTCTTCAATTTCTGGCACTTCTAACAAAGATGCTTTCTTGGGACCTAAGGGATTTAGAAGAACTTTCTTCAGTAATACAAATAGCACAAGACAGGAAGAGCCAAACTTGAAAAAAATATAGTCACTTGCAGAATATCATTTACAGTTCAGTTTTCATTACTATATGCCTAGAATTAATACACTGGAAAGCTGCTGTATCTGTGCAATTATTAAAGAGAAGCCACACCTTAAAATTACATTCATCAAAAGGAAAAAGGAGAACACTTCACTCAGAGCTTAACAATTCATGCCAAAGTTGAGACACTAGCACAGTAACGTGAGGAAAGGTGACATCATACCACCTAGAAGGAAGTGTTTATTCATATATGAAGCAGTACATAAAACAGAAGTACTGTAGAGTTGCAAATGCTCTGACTTGAACAAGGGGCATTTGTCTACAGATATTAAAAGAAACATCTCTCCAGTGCTGCAGTACAAGTCACTGTCAATCTTCGCAGGTATGCAAAGAAAACACACCCAATTTTTCAGAGTCACTAAACACATCTCTAACAGGAGATACCCCATGAGAATCCTTCCACACCACCTAAGTATAGACTCATTGCTCACACAGAACAGGGCACTCAGCGACAATACAATTCCTTTTGGGCCATCTGTCAAAAGATGGTAAGAATAAAAGTCAGCCAAAGCTGCTTCTAACAAAGAAAAGCATTGGATATTTTATGACAAGGTGGCAAATCAAAACAAAAGGGGAAAGGAGAGAACATCAGCATTGTCAAGGCATACCTAAGATTCACCTTCTGTTGCCTGGTGTTACACATTTCCCACTGAATTCTTGAGAATTAGACAAAGACCACCACCAAGCTCCCCTTCAACCCATATCACTGCTCACAAAAAGCCACTTCCCTGATCATTATCTTATCTTACTGATTCCTAAAAAAGCAAGAGAAAGTTGAAAGCAGTTCCCAGATCGTTCTCCTCTTTTCCATCCTATGCTTCAGGAATAGCAGTGGACTTAAAATATGTTTACCAATAACGTTAATGAAATATTAGACTTGCACAACAACATTATTTTGATATACAGGCCTATAGGACATCAGTTCTCAAAATCATGTCCATTCTTTACTTTTCTGTAGCAATACAGAGTTTCTTCCATTCAAATTTAGTACATCTTACATATACACAAACAATGCATTAACCAATAAAAAGCCATTGTTCAGATCTCATTAAATTGTACATCATATTGTATCCATTCATGGCATTTGGATTTATTTTTTTTTTTAGTAACTCTCAAGGCAGGAAAGGAAATTTTCTTCTGCCTTTGCCCAAGAGCCTGTTTTATACCACAAGACAGCTAAAGGAAGAACCAGGTCCTCCATATCATAACATGGTTGTGATACATCACAAGACTGTAAATAGCTTAAACAAGCTTAAAAGCGATCCTCTGAGCTTGACAATAAACAGCAGTAATGCAATTCAAAACAGAGAAAACAATATGCCATCTTGGATTTAAGTAGAAATGCATGCGTGTTGTATACTTACATGTTCAGAAGCGACCGTGAATACAGACACTGATAGCCTTACTGTCACTTCACAAGTACTCAGCTCCATCCCCTTGGGCTCTTAAAAGCTTCTACAGCAACATTCCCAGTCCTCACACCTGTACATTTCAGGTCTCTTCCCAGCTCTTGCCAGCTCTGCTGCCTCTAGAACAAACTTAAACCTCTGAAGATACTGCTACCACTGTCTAGAGATCATTTTTGAAAACAGATACACATTCTCCTCATTCCCTGGTGCCTTCACTGCCACCCTCCCTCAGTACCTGGAAGGGGACACTTGTGACTTTACTCAAAATATACACCAGTTGTCATTTCAACTCAAATTATTCTGCAGTAACCTCTCACAGCAACGACAAGACTACTGCCTTAGCTGCCTGAAACATCATTATCTAACCAGTGGTCACCAAGACCTAAAGATTTCTTCCAAGGACAGACAAAGAAAAATTAGCCTTTTTCCAGAAGCCCAAGTTAATTATTGCAAATGCATTAATCTGCAATACAATTTTTAAAGAGTAGACTTACTCCCTCACCACCTTCCCTAAAGAAAAACAGCTATAGAGTTGATATATATGGACTAGTAGCTAAGTGTACACCCCTTGCACACACTGAAGCATATGGAGTATGATCTGGAAAAGTAAACCCAGTTTGGTAACTACTATTTTGACATGAAAATTCTCACATTTACATTGCCTCCAGGATCCAAAACTTTATAACCATAAAACACCCAGCCTGGGCTACCATAAATACAAACACAGTAGATACCCAGTCATACAACAGACCTCTGAATGTGACAGAAAGTAGTCATCTCACTTAACAAAGCAGCACACTCCAAGTTATTTGCTCTATTAGGATTGATTAGCTAAAATCCCATATACCAAATGGTATGTAATAGTAAGTTGGCTCCATCACCAATGAGAAAAGCCCACCGACTTTTCTTGTTTGCCTTTCTTTTCAAAAGGTTCAGTGTGGAGAGTTTTGTGGAACAATGGCTCAAAGAAAAAGGGCATGATAAAATAGATATTATGCAGCTGACTAAG
>JANHFX010017991.1:0-11660 GCA_027560015.1 Chloroceryle amazona | reverse complement strand
CATAAAAGCATGTAACCAGCATCTAATAAACGAAGTTTGCCGATCACCTCTATGAGTGTTGACTGCATCTTCCCTCCGTCGCGACAGTTCTGCTCATTCAAAGCACAGAATATAAGTAATAGGTTTATTCACATAAAATTTCTTCAGTTCTCTATTTATGTTTTGCCCTTAGCTTGTGTCTTCTTCATAGTAAAGGCAACTTATGCTCAAGAATTAAAAGCCTCAGACTAACAGTATTTTTCATCACTCAGTATAACACAGCCATCTTCTCTTCCTTAACTATAAACCACCAGAATACCTACCAAGCACATCTGCACTACACAGAAGTTAAAAACAATTGGAGTTTGTGTCTATAAACAGACCATAATTTAAGTACAGTTAATCATGCCAAACGTTCTGTTTGACAAATGTTTTTTTAATCATGTCAACTCAATCATCTGGTGAACAGTTGTTCCATTAAAAAATAAATTAAGCTAGCATCCCACCCCTATTTAATTTGTTCTCTTACTTGGAGATCAGACAGTTAAACTTTTGGGGTTCCCTGTTGTGAAGGCTTGAATCTATATTGACACTGATGCAAATATTTTATATAGAATCAGCAGTTAAGGCAGATAAGGGATAGCAACATTGATACTGAAAACAAAAACAATCTGGTTGATGATCTTCCTTTTTTGACTGACATACATCAGCAGTTTTCAAAACTCAAGAATTTTCACAGAAATCAGTCAGGAAATCTTTAATAAACTTCCTTTATTTAAAACCTAAAATTAAAATTATCCAATGACTGGTTTTGTACACAATTTATACACTGAAACATGTCTCTCCATCCTATCATTTTCTTAACTATCTACAATTCAACCAAATATTAATTACAAGAGTATCTGCCTCCTTAATTTCCTTTTCTATATCTCTCAATGGCAGGCAAGTGCAGCAACATTAATCAAAATCCAGCTGCAACAGGAAAGGGTATCTGCTACTTTTGTGTATCATCACCACTTCAAACGCATCAAAATAATCAGATTGTTTGGTTTTATATAAACAGTTTTAAAATCCATGGCTGGCAGGATGTAGTCATTTGACAAAATGAAGACTTTACAACCAACAGTAACACCAACTGTGGCTGTTCAATACAAAGTTTCTCATTTCCTTTTTCGTACATGAGGTCTGTCCGGAAATACATCTGACATATTAAAGAAACGCATGCACTTCGATAACAGTATATCCTCACAATAGTGCTGTACAAGCTACTGGAAAGGGGGGAAAAAAGGAAAACAAAACAAAAACTTCTACCTGATTTTTCAGAATGCTAATTAAAGAGCTTACAATCAGTTCTTTGACTTCATAAGTTAAAGAAGCTACAGAAAGATTCCTTCTCATCATTCTTTCAGGGAAGCAACTAGAATGGAAGATACTCCAGTTTTACCTAGCACTAGTAATCACCAGTAGCATTATTCACTAAAACCTTCTCTATAACAGGGACAGAGGTAAAGAAAGAAATTTCAAGAATATAGGGGAATCTACAGTTTTTTCCACCTGCACCAAGTTATGTTTGCAGATACTGCAGAGAAAGAGAGGAAATTCAGGCTTTTCAAACAAAGCATCTCCAATGTGGCAGAATTTTTCCCCTCTATGTAACAGCATTTAATACATACCTTATTCAGTACCTCAGGGTATGGGAAAGAGATATGTATTATTACAGTCACATGATCTAGGGAAACATGAATATGAAAATCTATTGTTTGTTCCCTCCAAGTTGAAAAGCCAAGAAGTTATGCAACATCATCAGCCAATACAACAGCACCAGCCAACTAAAAACATTATTACTATTAATATATAGCTGCCCTGCAGAAATAGTAGTCATTACAAGCAAGTATACAATACTGGAGTTTTTAAAATATTGACATAATGCACCGATCAGAAACCAAGTAGAACAAAACATTCACATTAATGTGTGCACTTTATATTATGAACAAAACTAGATGGTAAAGTTTAATAGTTTAAACATGGGCACAGCACATCTCCCAGAGCTCAGAGGTAGCTAAAAGATGTCACAGCAGTTCACACAATGCTACAAAGGGTCCTGAAACACCAGATCGTCCAGCACGTTACAGGATGAAGTCTCCAACACCAGCTGAAGAAACTGTCCCTTGCACAGCACAGATCCCAGTTCAACTGGAACTGGACAAGGGAGGGTGTCAGGCACTGGGCTGCACAGAGCACTCACTGCTCCTTCCTGGTGCAATGGCCTCATCTGAGGTGCTAGTGGCCAGTGAGAGAGAACACGCTGCACAACAGGGACAATAAGCAGGATGTACTGGGAAGTCTGATGCTTGCTAAATAATGTGTTGAAAAGACTTGAGGCTCATCTAGTCCTCGATCTATGCCACCATCCTGCTTATCCACACAGACACCAGTGACACTTGTAAAAAGCAATTAGTAAGCAAATCAAGAATGACTACCAAGCACTGTGGGCAAGGGTGAAGAGACCCAGGTGGTGTCTCTCCAAGCTCAGGGCAGAGTAAATGTATTCAGAGGATCAATATGTGGCTATTAGCAGTGCTTCTACTGATATGACCTCAGGAACAAGGAGCCATCTAACAAAGCGTGGCAAAAATATCGTTGCCGGTAACTGCATTACACTTCTGAATTAGACTTGAAACTAGGCATGGTGGAAAAAGGTTGTCACTTCAGAGAAGCAAAGACACGGGGAATACAAAAGGCTCTCACACTTCCCTTTCAAAAGGGGAAAGTCTGGGGACCCATCTCAAGAACTTGCACAAAAGTGCGCCCAGCAACAGAAGGAACAGGAGAACTTAGGCCATGCACTGTTGAAGAGCTATAACGGCACAGGAATTACAGAGTGACAGTGGGACAGCTCACATGGCTGGATTGCTGCAATAGAAGGATACAATCTCTTGAGAAAAGCCAGTCTGGAAAGTTAAGGAACACAAGTTTCAATCTATGCAAAGGGTTGGCTACAACACACCCTGTTTTGCTTGGAACAAGTGATGTAATAGTCAAGATCTTATGGGTAAGGACGAGAGAACAGTCCAACAACACAGGTGATGCCGTACTATGTGCCTGCTACACACCTCTTGATCATTTCTAGGGAAAATAGAAGTCATCTTCATTCAAAAGCTGGAGAAAGCTTCATTAGTGCAATTCCTGTTACATACTGGAGCCTAAAACCACAGGGTGTGGCCAAGCACAAGCACTCCAAATTTCTTGAGCATGTTGAAAATTATTCCTTGGTGCAAGTGATCAGTGAGCCAACTACTGGAGTTGCTCTGCTGGATCTGTTGCTCACAAGGAGGAACTAGACAGAGATGTGGGAGTCAAGAGCAGTCTTGGCCACAGCAACCATGAAATTGTCAAGTTTCAAATCCTAAGAGAAGCAAGAAAGACACATAGTACAGTGAACGCTGCAAGACACAGTACATGCAGTTACAACATGGCACTTCAGGGGAGCAGATTTCAGCTTGCTCAGGGATCTTCTTGGTAGAATCTCATGGAAGCCCACCATGGAGGGTGAAGGGAAAGCCTGTGAGAGCTGCCTGATCTTCAAGGATAACCTCCTCGATGCATGCAGGAATTCAAGCAGGCCTGACAATGAACCAAAATTAGAGAAAAGGGAACTTGGTCACAAGTTCAAATGCAAAGCAGAGTACATGGAAGGTGACAGCAACGGTGGGAAGAATACACATGTATTTTCTAATTGTGCTGGGGTAGAATTAAGTAAGTCAAAGCTCTACTGGAGTTGAAACTAACAATGGACGTGGAGGGCAGTATGAAGTGGAGAAAGCACATTTTAATTTTTAACTCCAAAACTGAAGTTAAACAGCAGAAACAGAAAACGTGTCTTTGTACAACACGGTGTTTTGCACATTAGCATCTGCTATACATTTTTTTTTCTTACAAATGTAAGAGAAAAATCTGAAGAAACAGAAATTCTGAATATTAATTTCAAGTCTGACCAGTTAGCAATAAACATGATTTACTAGATGTTCTAGCCTATTCATAACCCTGTCTAAAAGAAAGAAGTCACACATGCTTCCACTTAGCATGACTTTTGAGATCCAGAACACAGCAGCATGAATCTCTTTGATATGACAACCACATTTTTGCACGGAAGCAATCACATTCCAGAAATGGACAACAAATGAGATTCTACTACAATACCTCTATGAACACAGATTTCCTTTAGCCTCTTTCTGTTCTTTACTAACAAAGATATACAAGCCAGGCAGCCTGATCAGAGATTCTCTCATCTTGTAATTATACTCTGCTCCTGAAACAGTCATGTGTTCAGAAGTGGCACTTTCTGTTGAAGCAAATTCTTAACTTCTTCTAGTAACAAATAACTGGTATAATGACTCTGTCATAACCTAGGTACTTAGAATCACTTTGCTGTCTTTTTTTGATCTCAAAATAGATCCCAGTAAAGACACAGCCAGCACATATTTAGTAGACATTAGTAATGGAAAATGAAGATGAATCAGCCCACTGCAACAATGACCAGGGGAGGAAAACAAAAAAAATCTCCACTTTACACTTTATGGAAGCACAGTTTATCTAAGACATGCTGTCCACATACACACTCTTTAATACACACATGCCCCCAAAGTGAAAGGATAACCAAAAAAAAGTCAAGTTTCCATGCAAGTCCTCAAGTTCTCCCCACCTAAACCCCAACCTCAGTTAACAGAGCCTCAATAGTGCAGCTATACTGTAAAAGGAATAGTAGCAGGGGGGCAGAGTAGGTCAAACAGCAGAATACCAACATACATCAGATGGGAGGGGGGCAACCGCTGCTGTGTAATTCCCCTCTTCCTCTCAGCAGCCTCGGCCCACATGCCTCCTTCAAATGAGGCTATGAAGCTCCAGGTTGTCCGGAGGCAGACTCCAAAACTTCTGTTGAACTGGTGTAATGGTTTGACACCAGGTGCCCAATCTGCAAACTTCTACGGAGGACTCTTTACTAAAAAAACTTCAAGTCTTTTTTTGTTTGAAAGTATTTTGGTATTTCAGGATACTGTCTTACCCATACCGCCAACAAGATGAGTCTAGATGCTTTCCAGCACAACTATGTCTTATGAAAAATACCAGCACTCATCTGCCATCATTTATAGAAAATTTAATCTTCCAGTGAGATTGAATAAGTAGTCAAAAAAAAATTCAACAAAAACTGAATCACAAAAAAAAAAAATAATCTCAAGGTCTCTCACAGCAGGAGCCTGGGAAAGAAGATGACACACCTGTACCTCACAAAATACAACATATTAAGAGTTCAAAATGAAGATTTGAATATGGTCCTACTCTCCAAGTTGACATTGTATTCAAAAATAATCTTCAGTGTCAAGACTTTTAAGAGTAAGGGAAGGTCTATCAGGTACGTTACTAAGTGCAAATTCGGAGGTCGAGAGTCAATGTTTGCTAAAAGTTATATTTAAGTTTTTCTTAAAAGTGGATGCGGAAGAAGGGTACAAGATGATACAAGTACAGCACTGCAAATAGTTCTGCTAAAATGGGACTTGCTAGAATTAATAAGCCAGGGGTGTTTCAAGGTTACGAAGCACTCCAGCATTGCTGAAATAAGACAGCTTGTGCCAGTATACCCAAATAGGACAACCATTCCATTACATAGCTTTGAATCAATTTAGTTTAAGGCAATGAAGTAGGAGAAAAAAATCTCAGTTCAAGCTAACAGCCCTTCGTGGGCAAGAGTCACAAGATCATCGAGACTGACAGATACAACATTACAGATCAATATTCCAAAATGTTACTTCAGGCAACACAAGGTGTACAAAAGCTTTAAAGTTCTACTGACATGACACTGGAAAATTTACAGATATAACTGTAATTTCATAAAGCACAAGCATTCACTGTTGTGCCTATGTATGAAAACTGAACAGCCTTCCTGCTGTACAATCCTGGCGCTGTTATTTGAAGAATAAAAAAATCTAGTTTTCTCTGTAAAGAAATTATAAAATAACTATGATCCATAATCTAAAAACAAAATGACTGAAAAGCCTCTTAAGAGGCAAAGTTTTCAAAAACTTAGTGACAAGGCATGTGAATATGTAACTAAACTGGCTCCATCTACTGGTTAAAATACACATTTCATTTGTCAAGACGCTCTCTCGACTGCAGCAAATTTAACTTGCAGTGAAACCAGAAACTCTGAGAGTACCAAGCACAAACCAACACAGAACCCTACACAGGTAATCCCTTCTAATAACTGCCGAGATATGCTGTCAAGGTAGATTTGGGACACTTGCATAATTGATGTTTATTCTCAGTAATACAAAAGGGAGCTTCTAAGATGTCAGGCCTGACTTTTTAAATACAAGTGTTGGATTTTTTTTTTTACAAAATAATGCCATATTTTCACCTCCTGCTAATTGTGCAAATGTAAATTTAGAAATAGATCTTTAAGAACATTGTGAAATCATCTGCAGAAAAATCAATAATGTCATTTTTTCATTCAGACATTTACCGGTCTACAGGGCAAGTAGTTTGTGGTGCTCTCCTCCATCTGTGTATTTATTAAAACCTCATTTGAATCTCACTGTTCATAACACTATTTCAAAACATTAGATCACTCTGAATTTCAGCAAAATATTTGAAATGTCCCTTAATTTTATCATTCCAGAATATGCTATACCAAAAGCATGGCAGTATTTTTTGAAGACCTTCTCTAGCTAAACTGAATATACTTGAAGTTATAATCTGTATTTTATCAATCACTAGTTATAGAGCAATGTTATTTATTAAGAACTACTTCAAGGCCACTAAAGAACTTGTGTAACAGATACCCTTATGTAAAGGATTTCAGTTAACAACAATCACGGTAACACGTCAAAAGTTACCTACAGAATCAGATCAATCACATAGATAAAAGGAAACAACTACTCAAGGCAGTACACTCTACAGTTTATTCTGGACAGCAAATAAAACTACTGCAATGAAGCCTAGTGAAAGTTCTCAAGTAATACATCCAAGTTTTGACAGCCATGGTAACTTTTTAAGAACTCAAAGAGTATCAGCACATACACTTAATAGGAGCTTGCAATACTTTAACGCAAGTGTGATCAAAGACATTGCTTATAACCCACTGCATGGTGTAATTTGTACAAGGTATGCAGCCTACCCAAACAGCACAATACAGAAAATCAGCTTGCCCCTCAAGAGTCACAGATTCGAGTCTACAGGGTTGTCAAGCTAGTAAAGTTCTCTCATGAGGGCCATTTAGCCAGGGCACTGCCACACCAGTGTTAACTGTATTGCCTTAACTTGTGGAGAGTATGTGTTCAGCCAGATGCCATGAACTAGTGGGGGAGGAGAGTTTCCTGTAACGCTCTCAATTATGCAGCACAAACATACCCTCAGTTACCCCTGACCAGTCATGAAGGGGAAATACTAGTTCAAGCTTACTATGATGATATGAAAAAAAATTCTATATGCCAGCATAATATTCTTCAGAGACCTGTCATTTGAATCACCATCACAAAAGTCACACACCAATTAAGGCAGTAAATTACCACACAAAATTGTTCTCACTTTCCACTACATAATTTCTAAAACAGTAAGTCATCCAAGATACATGGAAAGATATGAAGTAGTCAGTTCTGTAAAATTGTAGTTTACTGTACGATTGCTACTTAAATTTTTGCATAGAAGGTACCACCGAGGTAAATAAAGACTGAGGACATATTTTTAAAAGAATTGTTTCAATAACCACCTAGGAGAAGTACTACATAGCTAAAGTTACCAAGCTATCTGAAATGCAGTAATTGGTTCAAAGGTTAGTTCAAAACCATGTATTCCAGTCTAGCTGCCACCAAATACTTGGTTCTCCCACCAAATACATTCATGAAAATTAAGTTATATAAAAAAATATTTCTTGAAAAAGCACTTTATTGTTTATTATTAAACTGTTGGAAGTTGTATTTAACAGCAGATTCTGACAGTTAGGGTACTTCTCAACAATTTGTAGGTTTCTGGGTTTTTTGTTGTTGTTTTGGATTTATTTATTTATTTTTACAAGTGGCTCTGACATCTGTTACCCTATGCTCCTATAAAGCTTCACAGGTTTTCTTATGGATTTGAGAAGCTGGAGTACCAGACACTACACTACACTGCGGCCCCTTTGAGGCAAGGATGTGTGCTGAAGTGGGCTGTACCTGAAAAAAAGTCTTCAAATGAAACCTGAAGTGAAAAGCCTGAAGCAATCACTGAAACAGTCACTATTGAGCTGTAACCGTCAAAGTCACCACTATATAGAAAGCAATACACTAACACACTCCTATTAAAACAAACTCAAATAACCTTAAGTAGCTGTTGAGAGAAGAGGAAAAACAAGACAAGCATACAACAGCTCTTCGTTACATTCTCACAACCTCCAGATATTTTCAGCTCAGACTTCTCCTGAGGTTGTTGCTCATTCATTTACTAACCTCAACATATCTGTCTTCCAATGCTTGTCCAACCTCCCCTCAAGTCCACAAAAACTTCTTGTCTATACACTGTATAGCAAGTATACCTATGAATTCCCTACACTGAGTGAAGGATTACCTCCTTTTGTTTGTTCTGAAACCAGCATCTAACTGATTTGTGTGCCCTTTTCCATCTGCAACTGCTCTCTCCACGTGAGTTTTAGAGAGCCTTCACGCTCATTGTCCCACTGTGTCTACCAGGTTCACAAGTTCTAGCCTGTTCAATCATTTCTCATGTAGGAGCTACTATCATCACCCTCCAATGAACCTTTTCCACTAACAATGCGTCTTGTATAAGGTGACAGGCAGAACAGCTTACAGTGTAAGGTATGAGAAGAGCCATGGGTTTACACAGCTACATATCTTTTTGCCTACTGTGTTCTCTACTCATCCCAGATGTTCTGATGCTGTCTGGTTGTAATACCTGTATCAAGCATTTGTTTCACCTCTGCCTGCTTGGGGGCCATGTGTACATGAATGCCAGAAATCTCCTACACTTTAAAATTCTCTTCTGTAGGACTGGACCTAAAACACCCTTAAACCTTGCTTGTTTTGCATTTTGTACTTCTGATTAAATAAATCTGGGGGGTGGGGATCATTGACTGACAAGAGGTGTTCCTCCATATGAGGAGCACCAGAGCTTATATACTGCATATCTGATACTACGTGAACACAGAACCGCTTGATTTACCAGCACCGGAGGAAGGAAAAAAAAAGTGTTGGGGACTTCTTTGTTGATCACGCTTCTGTGTTTTTAATCCACAGAACATAAGTTCTCAGATTTGATTCACACTTTGCACAAAGAGCTTTCATCTTAGCGAGACACTTTTTTGAAAAAGCTGTGCATGCGTAAGCAGTTTTCAGCAAGCTCTGCTAGCCAGAAGGTGGCCTGTACTATCAGAAGCACAGAATTAAGTCAAGCTGTACTGTCAATAACGGTCATGATATTTTGGGTTAAGCAGCTTTTGTGTATATAAAATTATACCTCTTGCATACAAAACCCACAATAAGTCTAACACTGCTATACTGTGCAACTGCCCAATGATCAGCATGTCCTGTCTTTTCTTTAATCCATTTACTTCATGTGTTTTCCCCAGAAATTCTTTTTCTAGCTCCTACCATTCTTTCTCATTTTTCTGACCACTTCAGTCTTATCTCAGCTGCAGTTACCTCCTGAATACACTTAGGCACCAGGGTCAGGCTCCTGACTACACATTGCTTAGAAACCAACTTGGACTGCTCCACTGAGCACCTCCGTTCAAAATACCTACATCAGAAATGGCCACACAGTAGTACAGCAGCTTATCCATCTGTCCCAAATGCCCCTAGTTAATTTTCTGTTACAAGAGAAACTAAATGTCTCCTGCCAGGCCTGACAAATGTGCTCAGGGCACACTGACTTTCAGAAGCCTGAAATCCTCTTTTCATCTGAATTCACCTGAGGGGAAGAATTAACATCTTTCACTTTAACACCATACTCTTGAAGTCCAAAGCTTATGCAACTTGCTCCACAGAGTCTAGCACCTCTTTCCTAGATGGGAGTATTCTCCTGCCAGCTAAGGGATTACCTCCTAGGCAAGGTAGTTTTAATGCAAATTAAACCTAACAAGCAGCCTGCTCTTACTATGAATTTATCTTGAACAAGCTAAAATGAATCAGGAATATGCCTCTTTCAGGCAGAGATGAGAAGGTGAAGAGGCAGTCTAAAATACATCTACAAAACCTTTGCAGGTGAGTACATACATTAATTTCTGAAGCCAGCATACTAAGGTTGTAATAATCCAAAGAAAATTAAAAATTTCTGGAACCACCAGTTATCAACACTCCTGTTATAACAAAGGAAAGACACGCTAAACATACTGATGTCACAGGCTAACTTCATTAGATTGCCACTTTTACCAAACGTGACTCCAGCCTCCCCTGGAATAGCAGTGGAAAGACAATGAAAAGCCAGGTTTTCAGTGTTATTTCTGTCCCTCACAGCACTCTCTGTGTCACAAACTACACATCACTCCTCCTCAGGCACTGAGAGCAAGTCAACTTTGTGACACCTTTTTGGAAAAGGCCTCGAAGGAGAGTATCAGACTGAGGGCTCAGAGGTTCATTAACAAAATCCAGACCTTGAGTCATCTGAAGGGAGGGGAAATTACAACCGTGGAACCACATGTATTTTTCAGTAGCACAGGAAGTAAGGCAACGCATGCCTGCTTTACTTAGCCACCGGCCTGGGAAGGAAATGAACCCAAACTCCTCAGTTTCATCCACCTCCCCCTCAAAACTTCCCTCCCCCCCCAACACTATAAATCCGCCGGGAACCGCATCCACCACCTGACCCGACTACGGGGCCGGGCAACATGAGGACAAGGGGAAGCTCGCTGCTTGCCATGTGTGCGCACTTCTCCCTCGCCCAGGAACTCGTCAGCGAGCGGGGCCGTGGGCAGGGAGAAAGGCGAGGCCAGGGGCGGCCGCGCCGCCCACCGCCGCCGGCACAAGCCCCGCGGGGCTCTCACAAAGGAAAGAGAGAACGGGGCAGACGCAGCCGCCGAGCACACGCCGCGGCGGCGCCCGGAGCCAGAGGCGGAACAAAGGCTCCGGCTCCGCCGCCCCACACCCCCCCACACCCCGGGGATGGGCACGGCCACGCGCACGAGGCCGGCACGCGGACACACCTGCGCCCTCCCGCCCCGCGGCAAAAAGAGCCGGGGAGCCCCGGGCGCTCAGGTACCTGAGGCGCCGCTTCCGCGTCCCGCCGCCGAGATGCGGGGAGACAGCCGGAGGGTCCCCGCCGCACCCTTTTGCATGTGTTCCGTCCCCCTCCCTCGACAAAAGGGGCGCGGGACGGCCCCGCGCACAACGCGGACAGCCCTGCCCCGCGGCGGCCCTTTGTGCGCACGCACGCACCCCCCCATCGCACCCTACCCCGCATTACCGTGGTGAGCAACGGTCTCATCTGCTCGCCCGCCCGCTCCTCTTCCATCGCGGCTCCGCCGAGATTCGCCCGAGAGAAGGACGCGGAACGGGAGGCGGACGGCGAGCCGGGGCTGTGGCTGCGCGACTAGCTGCCTGGCGAAGGCGGGCGGCGCTGGTGCCCTCAGGACGGGGCGGCCGCGACTACCCGCCGCGCCGGGGGCTGAGCCCAAACCGCCTCGGCGCGCTCGCTCCCCC
>JANHFX010017989.1:0-31602 GCA_027560015.1 Chloroceryle amazona | reverse complement strand
GGGGGGGTGGCGGTGGGGGGGGGGGGGGGGGGGCCGGGGCCCGCCGCCCGCACCAGCGCCGCCATTGGGGTGACCCGGGAGCGGCCTCCCCGTCGCAGGCTGGGGAGGAGCGGTGCTACCGGCCACCCTTTCCTGTCGCTGGGGCCGTCGGGTAGCGGAAAGACGAGAAGGTGACGTCGCACTAACGGTCGAGGAGGGAAAAGGAGACGGCGATTGAGCGAGGCCCTAGCGCGTGACGGGGCTGCTGGATGCTGATAGGTCGGGAAAGGGGGCGGGGCGAGCGTGGTCCCGCGCGCGCTGGTTTGAGTGGCGGCGGCCTGGTGTCGCCGTGTCGCGGTCCATGGCGGCGGCGGCGGCGGCCTGGGAGTTCCACCTGCCCCTCGTCCCCGCCGACCTGCTGCGGGATGGCGGTCCTGGGCGGTACGTCGTGCAGGAGGTGCTGCTCGCCCGCGAGCTGCCGCCTGCCCTTGAAGGTAACTCCTCGTTCTCCCCCGCCCCCTCCCGCCTCCCGGCCTGCTCCTGCCGCCGTCTTATGGCCGTGGCCGTGTTTCCCCTCCCCGTGTCTCCTCTCAGCCTTCCGGGCCGCCTTCCGGGCGCGGGGCGCGCTGACGGTGCTGCAGCACTTCGACACTATCTACAGCTTGCTCCGGTGAGTGCGGAGCGACGGGCCTGGGGCCGGGGACACCGGGAGCAGAGCGGGGGGAGGAGGGTCGTGGAGAGGCTGGTTCACCTGGGCGCTCACGCCTCTCCCTGGTGGTGTTTACTCGCTGCGTTCACGCACTGTGCTTGCCCTGCAGCCATTTCCAAGCCGCGGGGACTGCTCTCAAGGAGGATGCCCTGGAGCTGATGATGCAAGGTGGGTACCTGCTGTTTCCAGCTGAAGCAGGAGTAGTAGAGAGGTTGCTCTCCTTTGGCAGCTCAATGATGATATAAAGGCTAATGTGACTTGACCAGCTGGGTTGCACCCTCAGCCTATTCCAGTAAGACAGGTCTGTAATCTTGGTGGACAATGCTGAGCTGTGCATGTTCGCTGTAAGGGCAGGCCAACATAAAATCCCCTTCCTTGCATCCCTGGAAAATACATCTTTGGAATGCATCAGCTCTGAGTGAGTGTTTCTATGAGCTGACAAGAGGCTGTGGGGATAGGATAGGACAGGGCACCCAAGGTTTGGGCTGTAGGTGGCAGCCCATGTTACAGCTGGCAAGATGTGAGCACGTCTTTGGTAATCTGATGGCTGCTCTAAGTCTCCAGAAGAAAGAGTGGCTGAGGAGTCTGGAAAGGAGTGCTCATGACTTTCTGCCTCTCTTCAGTGGTGTCCAATCATTCCAATGAACTTTCTGCTGTCCTGGGTGATTCTGGGCTGAGTCATGCAGACCGTGCTGCTCACCTCAATGCTCTCAAGATGAACTGCTACTTGCTTGCTGGGCTGGTGGACGCTTTCGAAATGGAAACCTACAAGAGTGGTTTGTTGGAGGTGGATCCTGGTGGGAAGGTAGGCGAGGGGACTGGAGGGAAAGCAAGATTATAAAAGTATGAAGTGCATAAGCTTGCTGAACTCTGTAGTATCTATCAGATGTCATAGCTGGATTTGTTTAAATATGCCAGGAAGAGCAGTGCTTAAGGTAGAGTACAGGTATTTCTGTGAAACTGAGCCTGGAAAACGGCAGAAAGGATGTTTTGGTTTAACCCAGCCACCAACTGAACACCACGTAGCTGGGAAGTGACTTGCACAATCCCGGACAACTCCCCCCAGATTACATACTAAGCATAACATTCTGTGGTATGGAATATCCCTTTGGCTAGTTTGGGTCAGCTGTCCTGCTTATGCTCCCTCCCAGCTTCTTGTGCACCTGCACACCAGTGAAACATGGGAAGCTGAAAAGTTCTTGATTTTCCAGCAACAACTAAAAACCTCAGTATATTATCAACATTCTTCTCATACTGAATCCCAAACACAACACTGATATGGTTACTAAAAAGGACACCTAGCTCTATACCAGCTAAAACCAGGACAAAGAACAATGTGTATCTAAACACCAGTAGGGATTCAGTTGATAAGGCTCCTCTGTTTCATTCTTTGGTGTCTGGCTTGTCCTTGGAGTGCCAGTATTTTCTCAAGAGTTCATTTCTGTGGTCAAAGATGACAGCAACAGTCATTTGATGTGAGCATGTAAGCTTCTGATACATCTCATTGTGCCTCTTAATGCTGTCAAATTTAACAGTCATTTTCTCTTTTGAAGGAAGCAGTGTGGCAATGGTGTTTTTCTGTTGTTAAGCTGTGGATGTATCGTGTTGTGTAAATCTCTTTTCTAGAAGAAGAACCGTACCAAGGCCTCTGGATCCTTGTGGGAAGAGGAGAGGGAGCCACTTCTGCAGCTGCTCACACAGCTGCTGCAGCTGGATCTCCGTCAGCTTTGGGGTGGTTTGGCAGTGGAAGAAGATTTTGTCAGGTATGGGATGGGATACATGGGAGGTGGAATGAGTGAGGAGAGGGTTAAATATTAAATATGCCAGTGAGGTTGTATTACAGCCCTCTGCAGGGTGCAGATCACCATGAAGCTGAGGAAACTGTCTTGAGGCAAAACCAATGTGTTTAGGAACCACTTCCTTTCTTCATATAGGCCTTTAAAATTCAGATGTTGTTTGCTTAGCTTTTTAAGGATATCAATGAATCTCTTTGGTTTGAGAGAAATGTTTGCCTAGTGCTGTGTTCTAGAATGAAGTTGGTGCAAGTTTCTATGGTGAGGTTCACTGTCTCTCTTCTGTGGCTTTAGCTTAGTGACAGGAACCTGCTACCGTATCGTGGAGAACCCAAGTATCAACCTTCAAAAGTACCGGTCCACACGGGAGGCTGTGACACATCTGCTTGCTGCAGCTCTTACTCACTATGATCACATGTTCAGTGAGTTCCTGCTCTTCTGCCTTCTTCATAAAGCCATTCCCAGTAACTTCCCCTGACCTCTTTCTTTCTTATCGCATATGAAAGATGCCACTCTGAAGATCACACAGATGCTGCAGCACTTTGAACATGTAGCCCCAGTGTTTGCACAGGCTGTGAGCCTCTGGGCTACAGAGTATGGGCTGAAAAGCCTGGTGGGTGAATTGCTAAGGTGAGAAAAGTACCCTGAGGCTTGTCCTTCTATCCCTAGCAACTTGAGTCACCCTATTCCTTGTTTCATCTTTCTGTGCAGGGAAATTGGACAGAAATGTCCACAGGATCTGGCTCGTGATGCTTCTGGAGTCAAGGGCTATGCTACCTTTATAACTGAACTGGCTGAACAGATTCCAGCTCTGGTGCTATCCAACTTGAGTGTTCTCCTGCATCACCTGGATGGGGAGGTACATTTCCACTATATTATCTGTCTGGAGATGTCAAGTGGTGGAGATGCTGCCTGAAAACAACCTCTTTCGAAGAGATGAAGTAGCCAAAACCTGCTCTTTGGAACAGGCTTTGCTGCAAAAGAAGCAGAAACCATGACATCTGTCTGATTGTCAGTCTCAGATATCGAGGGAACAGGAGACTGCTAGCTGGTTTGAAATCCCAGCTGTTGTCCCTTGTCCTTCAGTACTTAATGAGTTTGTCATTGTGTTACCTTGTACTAAACTGCCGTTATAAGCCATAAGTGTTTCTCATATCAGTTCTTGGCTTCTGTGGAGCTAGCTGGATAGCCAGGTTGGATTACTCTGTCTTGCAGACACAGCCATGTTCACCCAAGGTCAATACAACGTTTGTAATGGAGAAATTCATTTGGGCCTGGGACTTAGAAGGCCCAAGCTCTGGGCTATCCTTCCCCTTGGCATATAGATTCATGTCTTTATCCTCATTGCTGGTTCAACAACTCTTCTCTTTGCAGAGTTATATGATGCGCAATGCCATCCTGGTGGCTGTGACAGAAGTGCTGGTGCAGGTTCTGAATGGTGATCAGCTGGAGGAGGCTGCCCGTGGTACTCGGGACCAGTTCCTGAATATGCTGCAGGCCCACGTCTGTGACGTCAATAGTTTTGTGCGCAGCCGCGTGCTGCAGCTTTTCACTCGAATTGTTCAGTGCAAGGTGGGTCTGTGCTAGCAAAATGGCATTGCCTCAGTCACACCTTCCCCTGTCGTGTTTTCAAAGGGAATTTCTACCAGCCTGCTCTTTGTTTGCAGAGACTGAAGTTTAACAGAGTTTGTACTGAGGTGCCTGCAGTTGCTTTTACTAATGAGACCAAAGATCCTAGGAGTGAGGGAACTGGGGAACAGAGATTAAAAGCTGCTTTTAATTACTGGGATGGACTAAGGAAAAACACAGTATGCAAGCTCTTACTGGACATGGTAGATGTACTGAGACTTGACTCGATAGGATGCTGGGTAACCTAATCTGAGTCCTTGCTTTCAACAGAGGTTGGAGCAGAAAACATCCCAGGGGTCCCTTCAGACATAGACTTTTCTATAAATCTATAGTCAGTGCTTTTTAGTGCATTGATGTCTGCAGTGAAATAACTTTTCCTGAGTCTCTAGGCCTTCTTGATAACTTTGTCTGTGCTCTCATTGTGTGCTAGGCCCTGCCTTTGACTCAGTTTCAGTCTGTGGTATCGCTGGCTGTTGGACGTCTCAAAGACAAATCTGTGGTGGTAGTTAAAAATGCCATCCAGCTCCTGGCTGCGTTTTTGTCCAACAATCCCTTCTCCAGCAAGGTAAAGCCAACTGTTGTGATGGATGTTCTAGATGCCTGCAGGCTGAATATCTGTAGTGGGCTATAGTCAAGTCACCAGCCTTTCTTTGTCCTGTGGGAGGAACAGCGTAAGCTTTGACTCTGCAGGTGGGAGCTTTCTGTTTTTTCCAGGTTCAGATTTCACTTTCTCTGACTCTTACCTAGCTCGGTATAACTGGTAGGTATGCTGAAGACCAGGAGGAATGTATTTTGTTTGTGGGGAAAAACCTCTAGCAGTGTGATTTGAATCCACTGTGGGGTTTCTTTCCTTAGGATCAGATTAAGTCTTCTAATGCTGCACAGAGCTACAGCTCTTTGTGTTTAGCTGCACCCTCTCCTGAGATTCTGAGCTTCAGACTGGCAGTTTGCAGCAGTGCCCATTCTAGGATGATGGCCAGGTTCTACTATTCCAGTTTCTAAAACCAGGGTTTTCTGAGGGGATTGTCAACTTAAAGCGCAGAGAGGAAGAGAGGCAAATTCTAGCATTGCAGAAAAAGGGGGATAAGTAGCATATTTCTCCTTCTCTTCCGGGCATCTTCAGCTAAGCTGTACTGACTTGGCCGAGCCGCTGAAGAAAGAGGTGCAGAAGCTGCAAGAAATGAGGGACCGTAGCAGATCCACAGCAGGTAATCTAGTTTCTTCTTCTTCCCCCTTTACAGGGCACACCAGAGTTTACTTTTCCTCACCTTAAATTTCCTGCCAGCTTGCGATGGCTTTTGCCTCAGATCTTAATCGGTGAGGCCAGGTAACTAGGATTAAACACACATCAGTTTTCCATATAGTGGTGTTATAAAAAGACTACATCAATAGCCATATATAGATCAGCAGTCCATTTAGCCAAACAGCCTATTTTCAGGGTAAGAACTGAAAATACCTATGAATACTCTCCCAGTTTTCCATTTTCAACCATTCCAGGACTGCTTGAACCATAATTTTTTGTCAGATATTAATTTAAACTCGATTAGCCTTGGGCCTGGTGCTGCCTACAAAGCAATAAATATCAAATTATGGTTCTCTCTTCTATGTCTGTTTTTTTTTTTTTAACTTCAATGGTTTGTTTGTTTGTTTTTTTATGTCAAAGAGTTGTTTGCTGTTCTTACTGCAGTCTGGGTGGATCAGCAATGGGAAATAGTGCCTGACTTGTGGCAGGAGTGGAAGAGTAGATTTCCTAAGTTCCAGATGAGTTTCTCTCCTGTAGGGTGCCATTTGGGTCTCATTCCCTGTGTTTGCTTTGTTTTGTTTGTTTATTTTGGGGTGTTTTTGTTTGTTTTCTTGTTATAATAGCTCCAGTGATCACCCCAGAGGAAGAGTGGGAAGCGATGCTGCCAGAAGTCAGGGCTGCCACACAGCAGCTCTTTGAACCACTGCAGGAAGAAGAAGAAGAGGAGGTGCTGGAAATTGAGGAAACAGTGGAGAGTACATTGGAGCAAATCACTGGGCTGCTGAGGAAGCTGAATTATAAGTAAGAAGGTTCTGTAGTTTGAGGCTTTTATCTCAAGGGATGTGTCAGTCTCTCGTTCTCTGCTCAAGAAAGATTTGAGCTCCAGGGTGAAGGGATGATTTCCAGTAATATACTCTGTAGGAGGAGACTGACGTGGGCACCCAGCACAAGATGCTGGCAGGAGCTGCTTTCCCAGGTGTTGAGGGCAAAGTTCTATTATTTCCCTTGTGTCCTGCCTTAATGGGTTGCTGATGTTCTTCTTTTGGGCAATGTCATTGTCCAGGAGTGCAGCCCGCCTTACACAGAAGGCCCTGTGTTGCTTCCAGGGAAAGGAGCCCTTCAATGGCCCCATGGAGGAAAACGAGGAAGCAACAATCCTGGGTATTCTGAAGAGACTTTACACAGGTAACTACTTCAGGTTACTCTCTCTCTCTTCCCTAAGTCCAGGCTGATGCCAGAGCTAGACCAAAACCCTCTGGAGTGCCCTGTCCCTCCTTCTGACTTGTGGGACTCAGTCTGCATGTACTTGACAGCTCAGAGCTGCACAATCTCTGGATTATTTGCTTATCTAGTTGCCTGCCATTTTGGCTGGATCACGTTCATCCCGTTACTTCATTTCTGTTCAGAACAGTTGCACATTCCTAGCAGAAGTTCATTTCTAATGCTTTAACTCACATTATCTACTGAGGGGAGCAAAACCAATGTTATCTATTCACACCCTTCTGTCTTCTCTGAATTTGTCAGGAGTTTAGCTTTCTGAACAGGTGGTGGCACAAAAATACTTACCATTAACAGCCTTAACCAAGTATCTGGGTCAAGCAAAGTCTTGCTTATCTGGGGCTCAAGCCTCTGTGCATATTTTTAAGACTTCACATGCTTTCTGTCCCTTGTGTTTCAGAATAAGATTTCCTAGCCAGTCCGCTTGAGCTCACTTCTAGCAAGAGGCTACCATCTAAAAATCTTCTTAACTTTGTCAGCACTCCACACTTGCACAAACTTTTCCATGTTTGCCTGATCCCTAGTCTACCCTAATTCCCTTTTAGGGCCTCATGCATCTTTGAGGAGCCACCAAGTTCAGATTAACCCTTTCAGCATTTTAATGGAGTTTACCCCAAATAGACCATGTCTTTCTACACCCCTGTATTAAGTTGGCATTTCTGTGATGTACCACAGTATAGTACCAGAACTTGCTCAATATCACGCTGAGGTTTTTTCTTTGTATCTAAGTCTGATGGCAGCATTTAGATTTTTGTCCCTGGCCCTTGGAAGGGGTCAATAAGGGGTGTAGAGAGAAAGGATGCCTGAACCATGCCTGCTTTTCTTGTTCTTTCAATACTGCTCACCAGTGTACATGCTGTGCAGGTTCCTACCCAGGTGAGAACAGTGAGGAGCCTCCAAATGGCAGCAGTAGTCTTGAGACTGAAGAAGTTGTACTGGAAGAGAAGCCTCAAACAGAGCTGGTCAAACAGAAGATGTTGGTGCAATACCTGCAAGATGCTTACGACTTCTCAGCGAAAATCACAGATGCCCTGAGCCTGATCAGCAAGATGATGTATGAAAACTGTGTCTCAGGTGTGTGAAATAGCCATGGGGTCTCTCTTCCCACTCATCATTTCCAGATCTTTCTCCCTGCTGAAAAGGAGGTGTGGGAGTGGTGGAGCTCCAGGGAAAAACATTGGAGGAGCTGCTTTTCACTGAGCAGATACCACAGGCACTTCTAGGATATCAGAAAAGCAAGCACCATCCAAATGGATGTCATGAAAGGGTTGTGTTAGGGGATGCACAGGCTTTTTAGGAATCCATTTTTTTAACTATGAAGGTTGAGAATGTTTTTAAAATTCAGGTGACCAAAATGACTTAATTTATGGAATCTCCCCTGCCTCCTGTGGGAGGGGATGTATGTTCATCCCCTCAGCTGAAGTTCTCCCAAAGCAAGCATGGCCAGTGAAGCTGGATTCTGTAACCTTTTCAGTGCTCTGATGCAGCTTCAGGTGTTATTCTGGCCACAAGAGGGGAACTGAGCAACTCCTCTTGTCCACCTCACCTTCCCTTAAACTATTCTGTAGCTAAAAGTGATGCTGATCAACAGGTTCTATATCCTGGTCCTCTTCAGTGCTGTAGTGAAAGGTGGTGATGTGTAAGGCCCTGAGTTAATTCAGCTATTCATAATTAATATTAGGACTACTGCAACCAGTTAGGTTTTTGTGGGTTTTGTTTGTTTTTGTTTGGGTTGTTTTTTCGTTTGTTTTTTTTTCAGTGCTTATGATGAATCAATACCCCTGAGGGGGCTGGAGCATAGAGGGGCACAGCTCCCCCCTCTCCCATCCTCCCTGGCACATCCACTTGCCAAACACTTGCACAGTGCTGAGGTATGGCTGGGTCTGGGCACTACAGTGCCCTAGTTTCACAAAACACTTCTGAGGGTTCCTTTGTATTAAGGACTCCTGTGTTACCTGTGCTAAGCATGTGGACATCCCCAGCAAGTTTTGGATGTCATTACCTGTTTGCATACACGGAAATGAACTGAACTCCTGAGTTCGGTGTCTTTTCAGGTCATTTGAAGTTCAAGGCTGACAGGGTGCCCATCACCTGATATTAAACACCTTGGGTTTGGTTGATTTATTTTTTTGGCTCTGCAGATTTTACTAAATTTCCCCCTCCCTGTTGTCCTGCGCTGTAGTGTGTGGAAGGCAAGTTGAGTGTCTGGACAGCTGAGATACTGTCTCTATTTGGAGACAGTATGCTGCTGGGCAAGGTGGTGGTGGTGATAAGGGATGTGTGTGCTCAGATTGAGCCTGGTTTTGTTTTTTTAATTAAAGAATTAGATTTTAAATTATTTTTTATGTTGTAAATGTGTATCTTCTTGAGTTACTGGGAGCAGAAGAAGCATACCAGCTTCATTGAGAGAACAGGAGATTGCTTACTGGTATGAAATCCCAGCTGTTGTCTCTTGCTCTTCAGTACTTAATGAGTTTGTCATTGTGTTACCTTGTATTAAACTGCCTTTATAAGCTGTAAGAGGTGGCTTTCAGACAGAAAAACTGGATAGCAGCACCTCCACCACTTGGCATCTCCAGTTCATTGTACAGTCCCTGTAATCATTGTTGTGGTTCTCTTGTGAATGCTCTCCAGCTTAATAGCTTTCTGAAGAGCAGAAAGACTGGGCAGTATATTTCAGTAGTCATCCAACTGGAATCAAATATATTATTCTTTACCCTGTTTATACATCACATACCTTAGTTCCTCTGGTTACAGCATTGCACTGGGACTTGTATTCAGCTGCTCTTGTCTGCTGTGGCCATGAGAATTTTATTTTTGTGTGTGTCTAAAACCACTACTTCCCAGAATGGAATTTTGTTCTTTCTCAAACACAGTTTCTGTGCTCTTCTCCTAAATATATTGCATTGCATCTAAATCTAATATTGCTAACCTGTGCCCGTTTCCCCCAGGACATTTAAGTGTGACCCATTCTGACTTGAGCACTCTGCAGACAGTAGCAGGGGTCTTAGATGCATGTAAGGCTTGCTACAAGAGCACATCTATGAATCTGTTTTAATGACCTGTCTAATGGGGATTGGGAAAGTACTGCATTAATGCAACTCTTCTTCTCTCTGCAGTGGTGCAGGAAGCCATTGAGTTCTTTGTGACAGTCTTACAGTTTGGTGTGCCCCAGGCACTGGTTGGAGTCCGCAGAATGCTCCCCCTCGTATGGTCCAAAGAACCTGGTATTAAGGAGGCCGTGCTGAGTGCCTACAGACGGCTCTATCTGAGCCCCAGTGGGGATACAGAGAGGTATGTCTCCTAATCAGAGGGAGATTTTTGGTTGGTTTGTTTCTGTGGGTTTTGTTGGGTTTTTTTCCCCCTCTTTCCCCCACCTTTCTTCTTCTGTGGAGCTGTTGGGAATGAGGTATGGACAAGAAGATAAAGTTGCTATGCTTCATGCTGAGCTGAAACATAAGGTTATATATGCAAGTATCCTAATCTTCCTGTGGGACCCACTGCTGAACTTACACTCTTTGTTTGTCATAGTGTTCATGTGTGTGAAATTCATGCAGCAAAAATCAATGTGAGACCTTAAGGAAGGAGGGGTTTGGAAATTATTTTGAGTTGAACTGTTACCAGGCACTCATACTTAATGCTACCATAAATTTCACTCTCATACAAAGCACCAGGATACCTGTGCCCAGATGATCTAGGTAAGGGTCCCTATGTGACAGGGAACAAGGGGTATCAGTTACAAATACTTGTCAGTGAGCTTCTTGATTGGCCACAATGAACTGACTTCTTTTGGATGGCTATTTGAACCCCCTTGGGAGTCAGCTGCTGTTAGGAAGTAATCCCACGCCTTGCACGCTTCATCCTCTGTGAGCGAAGGTTTTGCCCAATGTCTGTTCCCCCATTTTGGGTTTCTTATGACTGTAGTCATTCATCCTATTGAGATAAGAGAATTTTTATACAGTGTGATCTGAAGCTGGAGGTATCTTTTGTTACCAGAGCTCAGGTTTGGTTTGGTTTGTTTTTTTGCTGTCAAGTCATGCACGCTGTGGCCTTATCTATGTGTGTTTTGCTTCTGATGTACACAACACATTCCTCAGTCTTTATTGGTTTTCTTACTGTCAGTTGAGTCCTTGATTTTTCAACATACTCTGGCTTTTTTATCCCTCAGACTACACAAGGTTGTTGTTATCATGCTTTCATATGCATTTCTATTTGTATCTCATTCAGTCCAATCTTAAATGTTTTTGTAGCCAATCACTATGCATGGCAGATTAGGGTTTTTGCTGCTGATCATTACTGAGGTGGTGGGAGCTGGGTACTGCTTGCATACTTGTTCCTTACACACATAGGAGCCATCTCTCCTCTCTGCTGTGGCACTTTTTTTTCCGTGGCACTTGCCCACATGTAAATCCTGCTGGATACAGGTGCACCAAGACAGGTGAGATGCACCCTCATTTGTGCCACCAGGGCAATAAAAAGTACCCACTGCTGCTTATTTCTTCTTGATAGTATGGCCTGGAGATGACTTTCCTGAGTCTAAGATCTGGCCTTATTTGTTGATGGTGAGATTTTCAGTTTCTTATGCCCTAGGGGAAGTTTGACCTGTGGCTGAGAGCAAACTGGGAAGTGTCTGGTGAGTGCCTCTTGTTGGGTCATTGAGCACCAGGAGGAGCAGCAGTGCACAAGACAGTGGACATGTGAGGCCATTTCATGCAGATTGGCACTTGAGCTGGATGACTTGGGAGAACTCCAGCTTCTCATTTCCAGGGATCAGCTCTGTTATCTAACACTTTCTCAGCTCTCTGAATAGGAGACTAATTGTGACAGTTGCTTTTTTCTCTACCTTTTACACTTTTAAAAACAATATTTTATTTTTCCACTTTAAAAGGGCCAGAGCCCAGAGTCTGGTGCAGTCTCTCTCTCTCATCATGATGGATGCATCACTAGCAACAATACAGTGCTTGGAGGAAATTGTGAGTACTTGCCATGTCTGGATTTGGATTATATTTGTGATATTGGATGTGTTATATTAAAATGTTAGTCATTGCAGTTAATGTCTTTCACTGGTTTGAAGTCCATCATCCTCTGCCTTTCTCTGCTTGTTTTATTGCATTTCTTTTCCAGGTCTCAGAGTTTGTGCAGAAAGATGAAATAAAGCCTGCTGTGATCCAGCTGCTTTGGGAGCGATTCACAGAAAAATCTCAGTGCTCACCACTAGAGCGACGTGCCGCTGTGATTCTGCTGGGGATGATGGCACGGTGAGCCCAGGGCCCAGTCCAGTCCTGTGAGAGGGAGGATGTAGAGGGAGTTGAATTTTAATCAGAAACTGTGGGTGCTGCATCAGCTGACCCTTAATTCTGCAGCTTCAAAAATAGTAACCACATTGTGGGGTAACAAAGCCTGGAATTAAACATAGTTGTGCTAGGTCGCACCAGCCCAGCCTCTGAATAAGTATGATGTTACTTTCTTTGTGTTCTAAATGTCCATCCTTCACAGAGCTTGCTGTGTCACAGCTCTGCAGCTTTGTGTTTGGGTAAGAACAGTGAGAATCATGTAGGCAAATGAATCTGCTTCCCTTTCTGAGGATGAAAAGAGTGTAATTACACTAAGATTTTAATTTCTTCAGTTTCCTAGCCCAGGAACCCTTTGGCATTTAGCTTACTTGCCTATTTCTTCTTATTCTTCCTACTTCAGTCCTTCATCATTCAGAAATAGGCCTGCATAATGATGGCCTTAAAGTTCTTGACACTAGGGCTGGAGACATTTCTGGAACTTACAGCCAGTTCTGCAGTTTGAGTATCAGATATTTCTTCCAAGGTACTTTAACCACCCCATCCCATGTGCTTGTGACAGAATTGTAGACATGGTCTCAAAATTAACATCCTTCCCTAAAATCGTGTGATTTAAAGAACCCTGGAAACCTATAGTTTATCCCATGAGATCCTGGCTTGCGTCCATGGAGGTGTGGGGGTGTGTGAAATAAGGACAGCATTGCCTTCTTCACAAAGCTGCTAAGGGAGGTGATTTTGCTTTTGTCCTACAGATGCCCATTATAAACTTTTTAGATTCTCTTTTTAAACATGTTGGAATTTGTCCTTGCCTTCTGTACCTAGTTAATTCCATATTCCTCAGATCAGACCTGGTCTGAGGAATATACAATTCTACCTGTCACGAGTAGAAAGGAGGGTGCAGGCCTGGGTTTTAGTTTGGGTTTTTACTTTGTTGTTTGTTTGTTTCTCACGGTAGAGGAGGAAGTAGCATGTCAGCAGTCCTGAGCTGCTGGACTCTTCTCTGTTTTGCAACCTGTTTCTTTGCCTTTAAGCTTCGTTCCTTTCTGATAAGAACGAAGAGTCAAGCATAGTCTTTTGTTACGAAGAGATAGTATGCCCGGTGTTATTCACTTTGGAGAATCTCTTCTCCTACTGGAGTGTGGATTACACTGGCTTCTGTGAAATACTGCCTGCTGCTACTACACCCATATCTTGAGTCATTAGCTGGACTTGTTTTTTCCCCCTTTACTCAAACCACTGCCTTTTGCAAATAGTATTTCTTTTGGTTATCCATATTCCTGTAAACTTTCAGCAGCAACTCATGTAATACCCCCATCCCTTCCATTCCATAGAGGGAAGCCAGAGATCATAGGTAGCAACCTGGATGTCTTGGTGACAGTAGGGCTGTCTGAGAAGGTATGTGAAGACTATCACCTGGCTCAAGAAGTATGCAATGCCATATCCAAACTTGCTGGTAACCGTAAGGTAAGGCTCTTCATTTGTTCTTGAGATCAGCCAGAAACAGAGTTATCCAAACCCAAAAGAACTGGGAAAGGTGGTTTGTATTGAGAAGAGAGAGAAGTGATTAATGTTTTACTGATTTTGCAATTAACTAGGCTGACACCATTCAGCAGCCCTGTCTGGAAAGCTTAGTACACATCAAGTGAATGTGTAATAAAAAGAATTTGCATTAGGCAATGGGATGAATTCTATTAGTAAGAGTTCACTGCACAAAAAAAATTGTTTTCCTTTCAATTCTCTTCCTCAGACTGCCCATTCTAAACTGATTTGTGTTTCCTCAACCATGAAGCCCTATCCTCTACTGATGTCTTCTGGTGTGGTGATTCTCTTGCCCTCTCTGTTAATTGATATTCTGGAGTTGATATTTGGGAGTTGTCAGCTGTACAGCTGAATTTAAAACATGAAAGGTTTTTAAACCTGTCCATGTTGTACTTACAACAATGTGATGGTTGATGGCTTCTTTGTCTGGGGAACAAATTTCTTTTTCTTTTTCTTTTTTTTTTTTTAAATGCACTTGGAAAAAAGTCCTCTTTGTTTTTCAACCTCAAGCATGTAAGGCATTTTGGTTCAGAATTTCCAGCATAAAACCAGCTTTTCTTCACACAGCACTGTCATTCTGTGTCTGCCCCTTCTGCTGGGGATGTTACTGTAGGACCTTCGTGAATTAATGTGTATCACAACATTAAGTCTTCTAAAGACAGTTGTAATTCAATTTTATGTTGACTTCATTCTGCAGTTAAGTTTGTATGTGAGAAGGAACTTAACTGTACATACTTGAATGACTGTGGTAACTCTTCCTTCCCCTCCTCTTCTCCAACCAGGAATTCAGTACAGATAGTGGTATTGTCTTGAGCTGAGAAATTTTGGTCTCAGCTACTGAAAGCTGGCAAATCCTTATACAGAAACTTGTTTTGGTCAAGTATATTTTGATCAGACAGCTACAGACATGCTGGGATATCTTGGACATTGTCAGACTTGGTTTAGTAGCTCTGTGGGTTATCTTATTCACAGCCTAAAATGTGGTGGGACTGATACAGAGTACACGCAACAGCCTAAGCGTGAGGTGGTGTTGGCTCCAGAGCTAGCCTCTGTTATTGCTACTAACAATATTTTGGCTTTAAACAAAGCCTTATGGCTCTGGGGTACCCCTAGGTAAGGGCTTCTAGTTGATTTGCTGTTGATAACTCTGAAAATGCTCTAAATGTTTCTCTCTTTTGTGGAGGATAAGTGGATAATATCAGATTTTGAAAAAATAAAATAAAAAAGTAACTTTTTGATTTCAAAGTAGTTCTTTTGATTTAAGGTGAAATAGTAGAACTGTCTGGGTTGGCCTGGGATCATCATTTGACCAAGCTTTAAACCCAGCCAGCACTGTCACCATGCCTTCAAAAGTGACAGTAATATTCCTGCTGTATGTTTAGTTGCAGAGAAGCACTGGATGACCATGCCATGGGCTTAGCATATGTTCGATTAGCATTGTGCACACAGCAAGGCTACCAGGAAGGGCATGGGGGATCTCTTAGGTGGTAAGAGTCTGTTCTTTCTGCAGCCAGAACCAGGGAAGAACAATGCACCTTTTCGACTGCCACAGGACCACATACTCTTTGGTTGCCTGAGCACAGCTGTGAGTAAAGGTGAGCTCAAGTCATCGGGAGGTTTGGAGGAGATGAAGTGGGGCTGTGAGATAGCCCATAGTGTTGTTGGTATGTGTGGTACACTGCTCCCTCTTCTCATCAGGCTTTGCTCAGCCAAGTAATCACTGGATCCCCTTCATGGAGGCAGCGGTAACGCTCATCTACCAGCTAGCAGAAGGGCCAGAGGAGATATGTGCTTGCGTCCTGCAGGATTGCAGTCAGCAGGCTCTGGAGAAGCTACAGGAAGCTGATGGGCGGAAAGATGGTGAGGAAAAAAGCTGGTGAAGAAAATCTGTACCTGTGGTTTCTAGTGATGCAATTGGGTGAACCAGAGCAACTACAGGAGGAGAACAGAGCTAAGGGGCTAGTGAAGCTGTTGGCATGGAAGACTGTTGAGTGCTGTGGAGGAGTCTGTGGAGCATGGAGATGGGTATACAGTGAGACTGGACAGTAACTGATGGAGGAAGAGGTCTATATCAACACTGAACTGTGGTAATTTTTCTCTACTAGATCAAGGGCTTTCTCCCAGCAGAATCTCTGATGGTGCTAGCAGTCTCCCCACATTCCTGCTGATGCACCTGGTGTCCCTTGTGGGTCAAGTGGCATTGCAGCAGGTAGTATATTTGGAAGTGTCGGTGACTGCAGAGCTACGCAGGCGCCGTGTTCTCAGAGAAGAGAAGACTAAGAAGCATTCTCTTGGCAGCACAAAGAAGAATAGACCCCAGGTGAGAACTGGGGTTTCTTTTTCCTATGGGTAGCTCTTCCAGTGTCCCAGCTACTGCTACAGCAAACTCCTGGAGAATTCAGTTCTGAGGACGCATGAAGTCCAGGGTAATGCATGCTTTGGAAATAGAAATGGACATGAGTTGGTCAGGGTTGACAGGGAAAGCTATGGTCCTTGAGTGACCCTGGTTGATGAAAGTCTCACACTGGTCTTGGGTTTTGAAGAGGCAGAGAAGAGGGAATGAAGGGTGATGTCCTGGTCATGCTTATCTTCCTGCTTCTGGCAAATATTTCCTCCACGCTGATGACCTTTCCTACCAGTGCAATCTTTTGCAGTTGCTGCTAGTGGTGAAGAACACACAGTTGTGCATGAGTTCTGGGAAAAAAGGGCTTCTGGAACCTTGGTCCGTAGGGTTTGAGGGTCCTATCCTCTCCCAGGCAGTAATGCTGAAAGTGGGATCCCTGTGGTAGAAATACCCTGTTTGGTCAGGTCTACCTCAGAGCATATTTCAGGGTGTAGTGAGGTTGAATTTCTTGGGTAAGAATAGAGAAAAGTGTTGTGTGTGCCTAGGTATCCAGCCTCTAGTAGATGCCTATACTGTTATGTCCCGAAAAATCTGTAGTTCATTTCCGCATCCACTCTGCTTATCAGTCTCACTACGGGAGGAGATTACTATGAGATTTTTTTCCAAGAAGTACCAGTTGAATGCAGATTTGGTCCCCGTGCAAGGTCCACATCTCTTTTCTTCACTTGTATTGCTTTTGCCTTGCTAAGTTTCCCCTAATCTTGCTCACAAGCCCAGTGATTCAAAGGCCACTTTGAACTTCATGCCTTTAGGATTTACATGTTCCTGAAGTTGTACTGGGCTCAGGCACTGATGAGAGATGAGTCTTATGTCTGTCTTGGCTTAGTAGCTTCTGTAGCATGAACTTTCTTTTCACTGGTGTTCTGTGGCACGTAGACTGGCGAATCCTGAAGTTCCCTTCACAGCTTCATCCAGTTCTCAGGGAAAAGGGGGTTTTAAAACTCTCCATCAGTCTATTCTTCTCAACTCTAGTCAGGTTGCATCCAAGAAAAGAGTACTTCACAAAGGAGGGGGTTATTGTTGCCAGTCATGTTTTTTACAGTCTTCCTTTCTGCACAGAGCACTGGAAATGAGACCACTATGGAGGAGGAGCTGGGCCTCGTGGGAGCCTCAGCTGATGACACGGAAGCTGAGCTCATCCGCAGTATTTGTGAGACTGAGCTTCTAGATGGTAAGTGCAGCTGCCACTGAGGGGCACTGCTTCTGCCTGCTTGTGAAAGAACAGGGACAGCGAGTAGCAGATACAGAAGAAGGAAGGCTGTTTCCTTCAGAAGGCAACACATTTTTTTCATCCAGTGTCGGTTTCTACGTAGGCTGTCATGTTTCTTTGCTCTGCCTCTCTGGAGGTGGCTTTTCAATGAATCAAGCAGTTTCTAAACTTTGCAGGAGTTCTCGAATAAATCAAGTAATTGTTTTTAAAGAGCAGTGCACAAACAGTGCTCCCATACTTGCTGTCTTTATGTCACTCTCTAGGGAAGCACCTGTTGCCTGCCTTTGTTCCACTGGTACTCAAGATCTGCAACAACCCTGGGCTCTACAGTGACCCGGAACTCTCTGCTGCTGCAGCCCTAACTCTTGGCAAACTCTGCATGGTCAGGTACTGCCTAGCCATGCCGTGTTCTCTTCCTAGCCTTCCTAGTACTAAAGCACAAGCAAATGTTGCAACTCATTTCTTGTGACAAGAACAAACACAAAACTGCACTCGTGGCTTTGATTCTTTTTATTTGTCTTGCGGCTTCCTGAGAGATGGGATTTTGGTATCTGTACCTCCTTTTCTGTACCCTATCTTGTCAGCTCCGAGTTCTGTGACTCCCACTTGCGCCTGCTGTTCACTATGATGGAGAAGTCCACTTTGCCTGGTGTGAGATCCAACCTCATCATTGCAGCAGGAGATCTGGCCATCCGTTTCCCCAATTTGGTGGAGCCTTGGACATCACACCTCTACGCCAGGTAACGCTGCGCTCACTGCTGGGAGAGGACCGGTAAGGAGCGCTCTGGAGAAGGGTGACACTGGGCTTCTGGAAGGTGAGAACAATCCAGAAAACCAAATTTGAAGGTGCCAGTGTAGGGACACAACAGACCAGGTGTGGAATAGGCTGTTGTGGGTATCAGTAACTCAGAGACGCTCACTTGGCTGCTCGCTGTGGTAACTGTACGCTTCTGTCAGGTTGCGGGACCCCTGCCCACGGGTGAGGGAGACGGCAGGACTGGTGATGACTCACCTCATCCTCAAAGACATGGTCAAGGTGAAGGGACAAGTGAGCGAAATGGCTACTCTGCTTATAGACCCAGAGGATGCAATCACTGGAGTGGCTCAGAACTTTTTCAGGGAACTCTCTAACAAGGCAAGTGGATGCTTGTGAACCTTAGTTCGTAAGAGTCGCAGAGGGCTGGTGGCTGGGTCAATGGCACGAGAGTTGAGTCCTGGAGAAAGTGTCTTAGTGGTGTAAAGCAGCTCTCTGTCCCTCTGTTGCCTAAATGAGGGTAGACAAATGAAATCTAGCAACACAAGTTTTGCTTCAGCCTTAATGTTGCTGAATTTGACCTCATACCTCCACACCAGAAGGCAAGATCCATTCCAGTGCTTCGTCCCTTTTCTTTCTCGTGTATGTCTAACACAGGACTGGGAACAATTTTCTGCAGCCTGCCATTAAGCCTTACAGCAGAGTTCCCTGATTTTATGGTACGGGCAGTGCACCATCTCTGAAACCTTTCTAAGTTCTTCTTGGCTGCATGACACTGAGATGCTTAAATAAATAAATTTATATTAAAAAAAATAGAACAACAACAAAAAGTTTTAGCCCAAGCTGGTAAGAACAGCAGCAGTGTTACCCCCTGTACACTGTTCATTCAATGCGAAGGCTGCTGCAGGGAGAGAGTTTTGAGATTTGCTGCCTGAGAAGCTACAATGATCCTGGGGCTTTACTGTCGTCTTTTGCTCTGTTAAAAGCCTGCACTGCACTGACTTCCCGTCTCCGCAGTACATATGACAAAACCATTTAAAACCAGTAAAAAAGGGAAAATGGATTGGGCTTTTTCAGGCAAGATGAGGGGCAGTTCTTTGAGATGAACTGCTCTAAGCTTCCATTATCAGGAAGCTTTTTTGTTGGATGGTGATAATGGTTGAAAAGCAAAGAAACTGCATACAAGCTTGCTAAAGGGAAGAGCTGTTGCCAACCAAGAGTTGCAGTTGTTAGCTTGTTGGTGGGTTGGGTTGGGTTTGTTGTGTTTTGTTGTTGTTGCTTTCAGCCAAGTAGTCCTGGATAGGTTTGTCTCTCTCTGTACAGCTCATTTCAAAAAGCTGATGTTTTAATTCAGTAGATTTGGGGTGGAGGGAAAGGAGGTAATTTTACATGGATGGCTTATTTCACTTGACTCAAGCTGTCCTTCCTAACTGTGTATCTCATGTAGAACCTTATTCTGCACAGGGTAATGCCATCTATAACCTGCTTCCAGACATTATCAGTCATCTCTCGGATCCTAACTGTGGTATAGAGGAGGAATCCTTCCACACTATTATGAGGTATTCTGGGGTTGAAGAAATCTCTTTTGACTAGGACTATGTTTATGCAAAGGGGTTGCCAGATCTAGGGAAGAGAAACTGCAGTGACTACAGAAAGCAAAATGCTTTCTCATTTGTTCTACTTCAGTCTGTATCTGAAATGGAGTTGTGGTGAGGGGAATCAATTCAAAAGCTACACAGCTGGAGGCAAAGAGAGACTCTGCAATGAGTTTCCACTAGCTCATTCAAAAGTGCTTTCCCTTTGAAAAGGAAAGCTATTGGGTATCCATGAGAGCATGGATATGCAACATTAGGAGAACCCAACAGACTTTAAAGACATTGCCACCTTTGTCATTTTGGTGACCTACTGGATTTTTGTAAGCTATTTTAGTAAAGCTGTAGTTTAAGCAACAAAATTGGATACTGGGGGTGGGGGTAGTGTTATTTTGCTTTGACTTGGCTTGGTTTTGTTTGATTTGTTTTCACTTTTGTTTTTCAAAGTAAGCCTTACTCCATACTATAGACACATACTGGAATATTTCAATCTGAGGGTGTTAGTGGCTCACAGACAGCACAAAGTACGTCTTTAGTGGTAAATTACAGAAATTGTCCTCTCTTATCTGAAGCTTAACCACAAAGTTTTTTTCTGAGTCACTCACTGACTCCCCCTCTGAATTACAGAGGGGAGTGCAGGACAAAACAGAAGTACTGCTGTTGCTGAAGAGAACAACAATAAACTCTGCAGTGTGAATGGTGTGGTTAAGACATATAGAGATGACTTTTCTGACTTCCAACAACATACAGGGAGACCTTGGAATGATGCCATGGATCTGGTCACTTAACTCTTTTTTTTTTTTAACTTCATGCTGGAACAAATGCAAATGGAACATTATTGGGATACAGTCACTTTTCCATACCTGAAAAAGAAGCTTGGTGTGGTGGTTGTAGGCACGGCAAAGACTAAACAAGAATATGCTTAGAGTAGTTATATCAAGGCTAGTGGCCACCTGACTGAGCTGAAGTTAACAGAAATATTGGTATGGCAAAAAGAGTTCAGCAGGACCTTCTGAATAAAGAAAGTGGAGTGATTTCTATGAGGAGATCCTGCAAAATGCAGTAGTTGTTAACTGTGTGAAAGTCCATAACTCTCCTCCAGTTCTGTTAGGCTTTGTTCCCACTTCCATGCAAAGTAATGCTGGCTTTCACGTTGATATAAAAATGAAAAAAGGGTCACCATAACAGTTTTGAGCAGAAAAAAATGTTGTATGCCACCCCACCACCCTCAGTGTCTGCTTGTGAGGCATACTCGTTGGCCAGCACAACTTGTGGAGGGAGGAGGTTGTCTGGAGGTGTTGAATGCTCTTAAAACTGGATGGAAGGAGTGGATCAGAAGTCAACACTGCAGCTTTTTTAGCATCCCTCCTACCTCAGACATGAGCCAGTCTCACTCCAGACCTACAAGGGTCTTTGCTTTAGCTGGATTTCTTAGTTTTATCCTAGGCAGGTGCTCTTAGGCAAACATGTAGTTTTAGTTACATGTTATGACATAACAGCTGTCCCCCAAGAGGGTCTGTAATGACCAATTGAAATATATATCTATATATGCTTATATCTTCTCCTGAACCAAGAGTGAGGCATGCACAGTAATCTTGTCTTCATTTGGAGGACCACGCAGCTGATGACTACATAGGATAGCTGTAAGCATCCTCTGGGTTGAAATGGGGCTTCCTCTCTGGGCTCTCAACTTTGACCTTTTTTTTCTCTTTGCAGACATCTCTTCTCATATATTACAAAAGACAAACAGACGGAGAGCTTGGTGGAAAAACTTTGTCAGCGGTTCCGAACTGCCAGGTGGGTTATAATCCGAATTTTCCTAGCAAGCAAGTCTGCTTCTTAGGAGTTGTTAGAAGAAACTATCTTGACAATGATTGTAACAGGTTTCCACCATATTCTTCATGCTGACATAACCTGGATTATGTCCCTTTTTCATCTTTTTTTTTTTTTTCCTATTTCCTCCTAAGAATACATGAATCGATTTGTATAAATTAAGGCTTCTGTCTTATTACACTGTGATTTGGCCTCTCTCCCTTCCCTCCTTTTCTTAGGGAAAATGTTTTGTGACAGCTTAGATCTGCATTACAGCTGAGCAAGGAGACTAATCCCATGTGTGGATTTTAGGTACCTTTGTGGTCCTTATCCACAGGCTATTCTCTTGCATCTCAGCTAAAAAAAAAATCAGCATGTTCAACTGAAGTTGGAATCTCCTCTGCAGTCCTGTCTGGGGCAATCTCAACCTTCTAGCTGATATAGGCCTGTCCTTGTTCTGGGTTCATGAGCTGCTCAGTACTAACTATGCCTGGGACTCTGTTTTCTTACTCAAGGGCTTGTGCCACGGTATGCTTAGGCCTCTGCTCTGTCTGCAAGATGTGGATGCCTTGTTCATGGTGCTGATTACAGAGCATATAGTCCCATGAATCAGGGATATCATTTTGCTTCCTGTGTTTTGGGTTGGGTTGGTTTGGTTTAGGTTTTTTTGTTGCTCCTTTCCCCCTGTTCAAGCTGTAACTTCACTGACCCAGATGTGCAGGTTTTATTTTTCTTTTGTCCCCAAGAAGAAAGATAGTACAAATCTGTCTGTGCCTTGTCATGTACTTTCAGTGATATCTTCATTTAACCTTCCACTGCATTTGGTTCACCCTGCCTTCCTCCATTCCTGTGGTTTTCCTTCTCCATCACTGTGGCTTTGCCCTTGAGGTTTAAGCTGTGTCTGCTTATCTTGGCTATTTGTACATGGTGCCTGGGCATGTGACCTGCTCAGCTGCCTCAGGGAGTTGCATATTCCCCAGAAATATTTGGATTTTGTTTCCTGAGCTGGAGTGGAGATTGGCCCCTCTCTCCAGAATTGCCTCCCAGGAATGCTGGTGAGCTCTTCACACTGTATTTGTAAAGAGCCATCTGTGTGTAAGCCAGTGTCTAGAACTAAGAAGTCCTACTGTTTCTGTACCACAGATGATCAGTTTAATGCACAACAGCAGTAATGCTAGAGCAAGACTCTCGCTTCAGGCTAAAACAGCAGTTTATCAGAAAAGATTTGTGCAGGCACCATCACCCTTCTCAGCTTTTCTGGAGTTCTAAACATAGCAACGTGCCAGGTATTGTTCAGACTTCAGCTGTAGAAACACCTGGATGCTGCAGCTTTTGTTCTGTGTCTGGACAGGGCATTCAGAGTATAATGCAGGACAGACTTCTGGCCCTCTGCTTTGTACATATTAATAGAGGGACTTTGGCCTAGCCTTTTTTCCCCTCATATTCCATCCCAACGAGCTATGGCAAGGATGTTAGTTTGCATCTTATTTTTGCCTTCTGTTTCCCCAGTAACCTCTGCTGTTTGAATGCAGCCCTCCTTTGATACAGCAGTTGTTATTTGTTCGGTTTACATCCGAACAAAAATGGCCTTCTTTATGTAACTGGACAGGAAACAGAGAGAACATCAAATACAGCTTCTGCTTGGAAAAAAAAGAGCAGCCAGAGGGTTTTTTTATTACTCGGCTGAAATAAGGCCCTTCAAGAGAAGTCCTCACCTCACTGACTGTATTTTTTTGCCTTGTAGCTAGCAATAATTTCTGACACTTTTTAAACAAGTGCCTGTGTTCTTTAACAGTGAGGTCCTGATGTTTTTCTGAATGACTCTAAGTCAGTGTCTTTGATTGAAGGCAGTGGTAGTTGTGTACAGTCTGGCACAGCACTCCCAGCTGACCTGTAACAGAACACCCTGAATTTCATGTCCTGTGGGGAAGAAGCACCTGCAGGAAACACTTTATCCTCGCATGCTGTAGTTCGAGGTAGGGTGTGCTCACGCTTGCACACCCCCTTTTTGTAAGAGCTAATGGCAGTCTCTGTCTTTTGCAGAACTGAGCGTCAATATTGGGATCTGTCCTACTGCCTTACCCTGCTGCCCCTCTCGGAACGGGGTCTTCACAAGCTGCAGGACAACTTTGACTGCTTTGCAGACAAGCTCCAAGACCCAGTTGTCTACAATTGTTTCCAAACTGTGCTGGTTCGATTCCGCAGAGTAAACAGCAAACCTGAGACCAAAGTAAGGATGAGGGGCAAGCGTTCAGGCCAGGAGAACTATTACTTTATACCCAAAGTGATTATAAAGCCCCATAGTTCTCCTTTTTAAGCAGGCTACTCATCCCCTCTAACAATAACAATGATCAGTTGTTGTGATGACAGTTTGATGGCAATCGATGACAATTCTGCTATGGATTTAATACGTCTTCTCCCGCCTTCCCCCCCCCCACCTGTTTTCCCCACTGTGTTCTATGTCTGTCAGGCTCTGGCTGAAGAGCTGGAGCAGAAGCTGTCTGCCTGCCATAACCGTGGGCTGGATTCAGCAGAGACATGCCAGGAAGGCAGTGGAGCTCCAGTGGCAGTGCCAGCCAAGCAGAAACCAACAGCAAGTATGATCCTTTTGCAAGACTGCAGCCTTCCCCCTGGTCCTGCGGTCCAGTAGATGCACCCAGGGACCTTTTCTCCCTCTTACAGACAGAATGAGTGCTACCTTTCTTTTTCTTTTGTTATTTTTATTTTTTTCTTCTTTCTTGGCAGGTTCACCCCACCGGCCCCTGAGCACAGCCAACAGGGACGAAGATTTTGTCACACCCCAGCCTCGCAACCTCCGAAGCCGTAAGCATGCCCGAAAGCGCCCTCCACCGAAAAAAGCTATCATCACCTTCTCCAGTGATGAGGAGAATAGCTCTGAGGATGGTAAGGCACTGGACATGTACGCCCAAAACGTGGAAATGGAGAAAGACTCTTGCCTGTAGCTTTCTCTGTTCAAGGTAGAGTTACTGCAGTGCTGGTTATTGATACATTTTACTCTCTTTAGACTTATCAGCAGAATTAAGAGAGGAAGAAACCCCTAAGAAAACAACTCCCATCACCAGATCCTCAGCCCGCCGGCTGCGCTGAAGGAGCCATCTGCTGCTGAATTTGACTAAAAATAAAACCTGTTTCATGCAGCCGTCCTCTTCTCTTGTCTGAGCCACCCCATAATATGGCAGTGCTTTACATGAAGACAAAATGGAAATTACACACCAGGCTCAAGTAATTCCACACCTATCGTTTGATATCTCCACCAAGGCAGGCACTGGGGAACATTGCTGCTGCTGCTTTGACTGGTTTTGCCCTGGCATTGCAGATGCTCTGATTTAATAATAAAAAGTATCTGGAAGAAAGCCTTTCTAAGAAGAGCCAGACTAACCACTGAGGACAAAAAAAGCTCACTCACTTCCCCTTTTGTATGTTCATTAAAAGTACATCATTCAGAAAATACAGTTTTACTGGGTTTAAGCCGTTTTATGTTTGATCCTCTTGTTAAAGCTCTTGCCCTGCAAAGCCCAGCAGGGCTTTCTTGAACAGATCCCCTCAAAGACGAGTTGAGGGGTGGAGGAGGGAGAAGAGCGGGAGAAAAGCTGACTTAGACTATGAGAATATGTCAAGTGAGTAAGAAAAAATAATGTTTCGTTTGTTAAAAAACAAAACACCACCCTTTAGACTGATCTTTGCCTAACTCCCATTTACTCCTGTTAACAAGTATAATGGTAATGCTGGTTGTCTCCTGTGCTTCTTGCAATGTATTTGATGCAAATCCCGTTACACATTGGACAGACTCTTGATCTCTTTCCTTCCAGGAATGCTGCCACATGTAATTAGACCCAGAGAGGAGCCGAGCACCACCTGGCTGCTCACTCACCCCATGTCCCCTGCACCCCAGTAGGGAGGAGAAGGGAGTGAAAAAGGCAAACCTCCGTGGGTTGAGATAAGGAGAAATTAATAGAGCAATGCGAGAGAAGCAACAACAGTAATAACAATCCTAGTAATGAAACAGTACAGAATGAGAGGGCCCGTGCCCCTGCCTCCTCTGCAGTCCACCCTTGCAGAGCTGGCATGACAGCAGTAGGCAATCACTCAGCCCACGGGCGGGTTCTGGGTGCTAGCCTGGCTGTGGCACCCTCCGCTTCTGGTGAAGGTTAACCCTACCCTAGCTGACTCCAGGATGCATCATCTCATCAATGTTCAGGTCAGTCCTGCCACTCCTTGGACTGCCATGTGAACAGAAGGTGCTCTAAACTTGAATTAGTCACCTAAACAACCTTTGACCTGCTTGACAGGCAAAGTGGCAGTATGGAATTATTTCCTCTTACCTATTGCCTAGAAAGCAGACCAGTCACTAGCTGGGCAAGAACTGGAAGGGTCCTCTTAGCAGGTTCCTGATCATTGCAGATCTTCTGCATTCTCCCTCTCTGAGGATTTACCAAGTTCCTCCAGTTGTGGTCACCCTTGGTTCACCAGCAGGTAGAGCTTGCTACTCACTTCTCTGGCCTGGCAGCATAACTAGTGCTAAGAGACTCCTGTAGCTTAGTTTGATCCCCATTAAAAAAAAAAAAAGGCACATGAGAAATTGCCTGGCTTTGCGTTGACCTGGCAATACCTGAATGGACATAAAAGTAGGTGGGGGAATGATGGAGTGATGTATATATTTACTGGGCTAGGACACATGGCCCAAACACCACACTGGAGACCCGTGACTCAGGTGAAAGATCTGCTCTGAAAGATCAGAAAGCTATGGCAATATTGTCGTCCTCTTCCGTCCTCCCTGATAAAATAAGTCAGCGAAGGCTCCAGGAGGCAGAGGCAACGGCTGTAGTATTAACAGCACGTGAGGCACGGCTATGCATGCTCTGTGATTTCCCTGCCACCACCCACAGGGTGTGTCACTCACAAAGGGGAGTGAAAGAGAAAGGACAGCATATATGGATTCTACCCAGGCTCGAGGCTTCACAAGTCTGTGCAGTAAATCTTGTGTATATGAGATAGGTTGCCAGGACTGCAGCGAGGGAGATAGGAATAGGTGGATGGAGAAAGCAAGGTGGCTATAAAACTGTCTGAGCACTGGCTTATCTTCAGGATGTGCTTTTCCACTACGAGTGGTTAAATTTTTTCCATCAGGAGTGCCACACAACTGCCTTTCTGAGATGGAAGAAGAGCTTGGCAGTCGATGAATGGATGAACATGGTGGCTCCTTCACTGCTTTGCAGTCCATCCCTTGCTGCTTCCTGGACACAGCACTGCCTGGTCAAGTGAGAGTGGAAGGTCAGGGGTAGGAGCTTCTGTCAATCCCATTCTGCAGGATGCTCAGGTGAAGCATCCCCTCTCCTCACCAGCCTCTCTTGGCACTGGAAGAATTAGCAATCCTGGGTCATGGTCAAAGAAGTTCTTGCAGAAGGATGAAGCAAAAACTAAGAGGGGTTTGAACAGTTACACAGTGGCTGCAGCCTTAAGCAGCCGGTTACTGCCTTTCGGTTCCTCACAAGCAGCCATTTCAGTAGCTGCCACAATGCCCAGGAATTGCTACTGAAGGAATAATCCTACTCCCTTGCTTCTGATGGAGTAGGATTACTCAATGCCAAGATCAGGGATGTTTCTGTCATCTGAGGGACTCCTGACTACAGTGGGCTACAAACTCCTACACATGGTACCAGTGGAATTCTGTGAATTATCATCCCTGATTCTAGAGCCTACAGCAACCAGCAGCCCTTTCCATCACTGTGGGCCAAGAGGTGTTCCCCAAAGGGTACTTCACTTAGTTCCTAGCCCTCCCACTCTCTAGTTGCCCTGCTTCTTTCCTTTATAAGCAACTGTTTCTAAAAGACTGTGATTCCGCAGAGGACGACTTTTCTGGTGGTCTCACAAGCTCTAGAATCAATGTCCCTGCATCACAGAGGGAAGGGATTTTATAGAGAAGACTTGTTAGCACCAGAGAGAAAAGAAGGACAATAACCTATTTGAGTCTGAGAAAACTGGGGCAAGTGGGGACTCGTCTGCCAAGGCCTTTTCACTTCACAGTCCTTGCCAGGATACATCAGAGCAATTATTCAGTTCTACTGTAGTCCCAGCAAGGATCTGGAACACAGAGGAGCTGCAACTTCATGGCAATCACTGAGCACCTGCAATTTACCCAAGTTTTCCTGGATTTGCAAATTTGCAAGAATTTGCAAGAAAATATGAAAATTTTCCACGGTCTCCAGATTTTTTGCTTGGTTTGGAACAGTGATGACTCCTTCCCTCTTGCTAGTCCCAGCTTTTGGTGGACCCAAGGAGGGCACCCATCACTTGAGAGCTCAGAGCCCATCCATCCCTGAAGGGATCAGTTTTTGTGTCTTTGTGAAAGTGGGCTAGAATTTAGAGCAGTTGCAAATACATTTCTGGCATTCTTGCAGCATGGGGGCCACCATATTCAAGGGATAGCAGATCAAACCACTGCTACATTTTGTATTAAAAACAAGGCATTGTTGTTTTCATACTGAACTTTTGCTTAGGAAAGAGCTGACTAATTTTCTAATTTTCTTCTTTCCTTAAATAAAAGCAGGCAGGAGAACACTGCCTGTCAAGTTTCGATCCAATTCTTTGTGCAACAATACTGAAGAAAGGGAAGTTTAAGGTGTTACTAAACTCACCCAGCACACCCACTACTAATGCTGTCCTGAGGTACAGTCCCGCCATTCCTCTCCCCGGACAAACTGTCCTGATTAGTTTCTGTCTTTCACATCCAGGCTGACTTCTGCACCCCGATCTCCAAACGGTGACCTCATTGCCTTGTTCAACTGGTGAGAAATTACAGTAAAATGGGAGAGGTAAACAGAGGGAGGGGAACTAATGGCCAGAAGAGGTAGAAATCTGCTCCTTGCCATCATGCTTCCATTGTGTGCTTGAGCTTGAGAAAGTGCAAGCTGAGCCTTGACAAGCTCTTTTCTGTGCCAGTTCCTCTGGAAACTCAGCCCAGCCCTCCAGAGGGCTAGACTGTCCATCAGGACAACCAGCCTGCGAGTTACATGCATGCAAGTACTAGACCCACACTCCCATCACCACTGTAACCCCGTGGAGTTAGCGCTGTAATCCACACAACTTCTGTGGCGAGAGCTCGTTACTCCCAAGCCAACCAGCTCACCGAGATATATTAAAAATGAAAGCCTGTGTTGTTACAGAGATGACTTTGTGTCGGCTCCGTGCAGCCAGCAGCATATCTAGTGTCACCCCATTCCCGACCCTGACAGATACCTCCGGGTCCTGGCCAGCAGCAGATCAATTCACATTTATCTTCCCAGACACTCAGTAAACACCTTTGTGTTCTTTTTCTTTAGAGGAAAGGGTCTTGCTGAGCTCACCCTGAAATATATCACCCTGGACAAAAGGGCTGAAAGGAGCTCCAGGGGGCTCAGCGGAGAGCTGGGGGCCAGGCGCCTGCCAGAATCAAAGCTATAAAGGCAAAGAAGGGCCAGGGACTGCATCTGACACGGGTGCTACAGGTCCTGCCTCACCTCCCACAAGCCCTGGGATAAGAAGATGCTGGGACTCCCGTCGTGGCCTTGCTCGCTTTTCCTCTTCTTAGTTCTGCTCTCTGCCAGCGTTCAGACTGTGTCTTTACCAGGACAGAGGCTACAGGTAGGAGGGACTGGGAGAGAGCTGAGGGAGGTTTCAAGAGAGGAGGGATGATTTGTGGATGTCATGTTTGAACGTGGAATGAGTAGTGGTCCCAAATTCCAGCTTCCAAACGCTGCTGTCTATTCTGACTGCTCCCTCCCCTTCAGCCAACAGCCTCAGCTCCAGGGTGACTGTATCTTTATAACCCAGCTCCTGAGAAGCACCAGCATTACAAGAGAGTAGACAGACAAAAGCTCTTTAGTGCTTTCTGGTCTGGGGCAGGCTGTTGGTGGGACTCGTTGCATTGCCTGCAGAGGCTTCTAACAGTCAGGAGACTGGTCCTGTCTAACTCCAGCCTGTGTCAGCAGCCCCCCGAAATTACAGTTGTGTCCCTCATGCTCACTGCTTGACTCTCACATTTCAAAGGGAAGGCACATCCTGTTAGGCTGAGATTTTCACTCCTCAATTCAGTACTACCCCCTAGTAGCCCATCTTTAAGGCCAAGAGTGCCAGTCAGCATGCCAGCTAAGGGCTTCTTCATTTGGGTGTATTTTTTATCCTCAACAATTACAGCAATAATACTTTTGGCTTTAAGATGCTAAAACCCTCCCAAACCCTAACCCGAGCCCCAACACCTTGCCTTCTCGTCACCCTGGGAATGCTACAGGGAAGTAGTTAGGACATGAACTATAATCACAAGGCTGATCTACTATGACTCACCGCTTTCACTCCTCACTGAAGATGCCCATGTCTGCTTCAATTAACTCACTACCGAGAAAAGCTGTACAAAGGCATCTTCAGCCTTAGCGCAGCACCCACGTGAGGGACAGATGTGGAGCAGCTTCTGCAGGCTGCTTCCTTGGGAAGCCATGCCATGCCTCCACTGCCCCCAGTACACCTCCTCGCCCTTGCTTCCCGCCAGCCAGAGGCTGCTGGCAGTGCCAGGGGTTTACGATCAGCGTGGGCCCACTTGCACAGATAGGCTAGAGGATTCTCAGCAGATGGGGAGTCCCCCTTCCTCACTGCTGCTCTGTTCCTACCTTCTCCTCATCTTTAGCAGCAGCTGTTTGGGGCAGGTCCATCCTCCCCACCAGACCTCTGGAAAAAAAAAAAAAAGAAATGCCATACAGCAGCTTAAGCACACGGAGGTGCTCAGCATCAGCATAAGGAGCAAGGACTGAAGCCTGTTACTTTCCAAGTAGAGGAGGCGGCCATGTTGACAAGAGCAGGGCTATCCACACGGAGGCAGAGGCTCTCAGCACCTGCCTGGCTGCTGTTTTGGACAGCAAAACCCTTTTGGTCTGTAGGATCCGCTGGTCTAGCCCTTGCTGGTGCCTGGGTGCAGGCACCATTTTGTGTCCTGCCTGAGGCCTAAGGAAGGTGTCGGCAGTGGGGTACAAGGCTGACTGCCAGAAGCCCAGGTGACTCCCCTCTCAACCCCCTCTCCTCTCTGTTTATCTCAGATGCTCCTTTCCCAGTTGCTGCCCCTGGAGCCCGACTCCACACTGGCCGAAGAAGACACGAAGGAGGGGTCCAGCTTTGGCCCCCGGTTGCTCTCCTCCACCCTCCCCTTCCTCCCATTTGGGGGCAGAGCTGCCCGTCCCTCTCTCTGGCGCAAGACCCTCACTAGCCGCAAGTGGGCACTGCCTGGAGATTGGGCCTGGAAGGCCATGTCTAGTGGCTGCTTTGGGCTGAAACTGGACCGGATCGGGACCTTCAGTGGTTTGGGCTGTTAGCCTTGGAGGGGCCCCGAGGTGAGAGGGCCGGCGGTGAGGGCTGCCAACAAGCGGGCAGGGAAGAAAGGGAGGCTGAGGAGCAGCGATGGTGGGACCAAGAGCGAGGGGTTGGGGTCAGCGAGGGGGGCTGCGGGGCCATCCCCAGTCTGCAGCCGCGGCAAAGGCTGGGACGCAGGATCGCTACCGGGGCCGTGCTGGGGGCCTGGCTGGGGCGCAGGAGCAGGCGGGCTGCGCGGCGCTCACCTGTCCTGCTTCTCCACAGCCCGAGGAGACCCAGGCGCCTACAGCAGCGGACTGGGAACCAGCGTGGCGCGCCGGGGGCCGCAGCCCTGAAGCTCCGACCCCAAAGGAGAGCAGCGGCAGCGGAAACGCGGCGCAGCAGCAGGAGGAAGAGCTGACCCCGGCACGGCGCCTGCCCCTCGGTCCCTCAGGCCCTACTCCGACAGCAGCCCCCTCCCTCTCTCTCCGCGATTGAGGCTTCGCTTGCTAATTAAACAGAGCTGTGTGAATTTCCGCATCCGAGCTCAGCCGCCGCGCCTCCGCAAAAGGCCGTGGCCGTCCTCGCCTGGCTGGGGGCCGAGCGAGGGCCTGGGGCTGGCAGCGAGGACAGGCCGGGAGATAACGGGCAGGCAAAGCCCGCCTGCCCCAGCCCCCACGCGCGAGGCCATGTTGGCCGCACGCCGCCATTCTGGGTGGGCCGAGCTGCACGCGCAGCGCGGCGCTGCCGGGGCTACGGCGGGCGGGGCATCGACCGCGGGCTGGGGCAGGGGCGGAAGGGCCGCGTTGGCTCATCCCGCTGCACTCTGCCCCTGGAGCGGGGCGCCTGCTGCCACGGCCTGTGCCAAGCACACGCGGGGGCCTCCCCTTTGCGCAGAAGCTACCCCCGAGAGCCCCCCCCGGCCCCTCAGCGGGTCCCCGCCCCGGGCCCCCCCCCCCCGCCGAGGCCCCGCCCCAGGGCTCGCCAGGCCGCGCCCAGCCGGGCCCCCCGGACCGCCCCCCGCGGCGCGTCCCCC
>JANHFX010017988.1:0-82912 GCA_027560015.1 Chloroceryle amazona | reverse complement strand
GAGCTGCCCCAGCACTGCAGGGGGGTCTCCCCAGAGCCCTGGGAGCAGAGGGGCAGGATCCCCCCCTCCCCTGCTGCTGGGGGTGCAGCCCAGGGTGCCAGTGGCTGCTGGGCTGTGAGCACACAGGGCTGGCTCAGCTCCAGCTTTTTAGCCCCCAGCACCTCTAGACCCTTCTCCTCAGTGCTGCTCTCAACCCTGCACACTCAGCCTGTATTTGTGCTTAAGTTGCCCAGAGTAAAGAAATGTGTTTTGGGTTTTTTTCTACTTTTTTCTACTACTATTTTCCACCCTCCGGAGGCTGAGGGGTTGGCTGTACCAGGTGGCTGCAGGATTTAGGAGCTGATGGTAAAGGGTTCAGAACAAGATCCCACTCTCCACTTCCAGCTGCTGGCAGAGTTGTAAAGCACCAGAGGCTGCCTGAGATCCGTTCTGTGGCACAGATACTGCTGGGGCCATGGAGGGATGGGTACAACAGAGGAAAGAGCTGGGGAAGCGCAGAGAGCGAAAATGAAGATGAACCGAGGGGAGGGAAGAGCTGGAAGCAGCTGGCAGAGGACTGTAATGAGGTGACAAGAAGCTAACACTGCAGCAGCTGCTTGGTGCACCCGGTAACCCAAGACATTTAATGAGATGCTGCCTGCTGCTAACTGAAAGGGTTGGTTTCTTTAAATATTATAATAATATGTGGGTGACTGTGCTGACAGGGTGCTCAGCCCCCCAGCTCTCCCTGTTTCACTTGACAGTGTTATATTGAACCTGCTCTTTTCCCACGTGCTGGGGATACTTTCTGCAACCAGCTGCACCCCAAGACAAGCACAGGAGGCTTGTGCTGAGGGGAGACATCTACTTTCCCAGGGTGGCTGGGAGCACTGGTCCTGCCTGCTCTTCTGGAGATGGGCTGTGGTGTAAAGGAGGAAGCTTCAGGCAGGCTGTCCGGACATGTCTTGGCCAGGCTGAATGAGTGAAAAGAAGGGGCTGGCCATGGAGCCTGAGCAGGCATTTGGGTTACTGCATGTCTGTGAGTCCCTCTCTCCTGGTCAGAGGTGTGCTTATCTCTCCAGTGTCCAGTCTCAGATGCATGTTGCCTCAAATGATGCCCACAGCTGCTTTTATCAGCTTAACGCTGACTCTCTGATCCACTTTATTTCCCCATCTCCCATCCTGGCCTGATGATCACTGATGATCAAACCTGGTTGCTGCTGGGGCTGCTTTCTGCATTGGCTTGGCACCTATAAAAGTCTGCGAGCCTTCTCCTGCCACCCTGGAGAGGGTTGGAGAGAAGGGAAATGAAGGCTTGATGGGCTGGGCTGTGGGTGCTTATGATCAAACTCAGTGGGGCTGAGGGTGCAACAAAGCTAATACCAGCCCATAATGCATGCTTAGACCTTTAGGTGAGATGCTGCTGTTTTTAACCAGGGATGCTGAGTTGATTTTTTTGGTGAAACCTGCTGTAGTTTTTATGGCTGCATCAAGGTGCTGACCAGTGCTTGCAACCAGCCTTGAGAAGCAGCTGTGCTGGCCGGGCAAAGCCCTTTGTGGTTGGCAGGTTCCCTCTGTTCCTCTGGAACAGCCCAGAGCTCTCGAGGAAAAAAGCAGAGTGGGGAATGGTGGCTGGGTGACTGAAACCAAAGGAAAAGGTTTAAAGTCCCAGCTGCAGAGCTGTGGTAACAGGAGCACCGAGTGCTTTGCTGCAGCACAAGTGTAAGATCATTCCAGAGTTCACTGCTCCTCCAGGCCCTGGTGCAGCTGAGATCTCCCTCCCGTGCTGTGCCATCAGCTGCAACACCAGCTCCAAAGTAAGTGGTGAGAGGAGCTGGGAAGCCAGTAATGGACTAGCCAGAGCTTCAGCTCTGCAGCTGCTTTGCTCAGAAGCTCAGCTCTCTGTAATTCTTTCCACATGGAGTTCTTGTTTTTAAGGTACTTTTTTGACAGCTTCTCTCTAGCTTTTGTGGCCGAATGCTCGCTGGTTTTGCTGCCTGAGCAAGGTCAAGTGGCAATCCTCCTGTTTCTGCTTTTCCTAGAGTGTGAATTTTCTGTGTGGAAATAATGCAGGTTGCTGCTGTCAGAAAATGGTTGGCAAGCTGAGTTGTGTTTTTGGGTTTTTTTACAAGCTGTGGGTTGGCCTCCAAGATCTGGGCAGGCACCATGTAAAGTTCCTCCTTCACCTAAAATCCAGTTAAATACTCCAAAGGGCTTCATCTAGAAGTTCACTAGATGTGGGGAAAAGCTTGTGTTACACTCATTTCTACACTGGAAATGATTGCATCATCAGAAAGCTTATCAACTATTGGAATGGTCTGCCCAGGGCAGTGGTGGAGTTGCCATCCCTGGAGGCATTTCAATGGTGTGTGGACCTGGTGCTGAGGGATATGGTTTAGTGGTGAGCTTCCAGTGTTGGGCTGAAGGTTGGACTGGATGACCTTGAAGGTCTCTTCCAGCCAAAGACATTCTATGATTCTGTGAACACGAAGAGCTCAAGAGATGTCCAGGGCATGGGTGGAGATGTTATAAAGTTGTTGGGGCTGAGGGCTACTTTGCTCTGTGACTTGAGAGATTCCCACCTCCCATCACTCACTGCTACCTCTGGAAGCCCCATGCCACCAAAAGAGACAAGAGAAATGCTACTTACTCAAGGTTGCCATGAGTGAGCACCAAGGTGACACCAGACTTCTCCTGCTCCTGGTGGAGGCAAGGGTGGATGATTGGCTTTGCCCAAGCTGAACCTGGAGAGAAGCAGGGCCACCATCTAAACCAAACCTGAGCACTTCTAAACTCCAGATATTCACCTCAAGCCTGTCTCTGGGATACGAGCACAAGTCAGGCTGGCTCAGCTCTTGCTGGGGCTCGCACTCTAGGTGGGAACAGCGGCTGTGGTCTGGGCCACCAGTGGCCTTACTGATGTGCTGGCAGTGTTCTCTTCCATCCACAACACGCTTCGTCTGCTTTACTCATAGCTTTGAAAAGTGCTACAGCGGCCTTAGAGTAGATGGTAAAGGGAGAAAAGTGCAAAAACAGTTTAAACCATTTCTGTGTAGTTTGCTCTATTTTTAGTTGCAATTTGATAAATGAATGTAGGTCAAAAAATGGGGGAGTGTGCACTTTTTCTGTTGTCCAGAATCCAAGAGAATTTTGGAAAACTGGAGCAGCTCAGGGAAGGACTAAGTAGTGACTGAGCACAGAGCTGGTTTCCACAAGGAGCTGGCTCCTCATGTGGTGGGCAGGGAGAAGTTAATTTTTATTTCCTTCTAAAATGTTCTTTACTTTGTCAGAACATTTATGGAAACTCTTACCTAAACCACAGGTTTTCCCCTTGCTTCTGGAGACTCTGCAGTGGTGCAAAGGGCACTTTCTCAGGTGCCTGTGCTCATTTTTGAGGAGGAGAGGGGGACGGGTGCAAATCTGCCCTGTGTCCATGGTGAGTAGCAATGTTGAAGCACCAGCAAGCCCCCAGAATGCACCCAGCTAATACAAGGGCCAGAATGGCAATACTGGAATGGGGGCTGTGGCTGGGGTGCTGTGTGTGGTCTGACAGCCGTGCTGTAGTAGGAACATGGGTTGCTTGTTACAGAACCGAGTTTAGTGTAACAAAGTGCTGGGGGTTGGTTTCATTATGGGCTCCAGACACCTCAGTAAACTGCCTAATGCGTGAACTGGACTTGGGGGACTGTTAATTTTCAATGAAATGGCCTAATTGATGGCTTGGAGAAGGTGAGAGCAGAGACTTGAATTTTTTCACTTTTTTTTTGGCCAGACTAGTTTGTTCACGACAGAGCTGGGAGCTGTCCTCAGTTTCACATCCTGCTTTCCATTTTCTCCCTCTGAAGCTGTCCAAATGTAGGTACTAGATCTCCCAGGAGGTTGTGCTCCCAAGCTGAGGCCAGGAGAAGGGAGTGTTTGAGGAGAAACCCCCCCTCTGGCACTGGCAGCCGTGGAAGTCTCCCCTTGAGCTATTTTTTCCAGGCAGACAAGGAATTAGTTTGTGACAGCAATTGATTAATTTGCAGAGTTAAACTGAAATGTAACTGTTGACCTCCTGCAAGCAGCCACCTCGCTCTTCTCCAGCCTGGGAGCCTTTTGCTGAGGTGATTCAACCAAAGACACCAATGACTCCTGCAAAATATATCTCAGGCTTGTTCACCAACTTCCAGCAGGAGCGTGTATCAGTGGGGCAGGACACTTAGTCCTCTGGCACAGGGCTTGGAGATGCTGCTAGATCTCGGCTAGTCCAACTTAATTCTGCTAAACTCTTAATATAATTGTGATGAGGCATTAGGGGTTTTCTATCTGTCATGTCAGAGATCCCTTTTAAAGGATAAGAGTTTTATTTATGTGTTCCTGACTCTTCTGCAGACATCAGGGGCTGAAATTACTCCTGGACAAATTGACCTCCTGAGGTGCAGGGTTGTTGGGCTCTTGGACGCAGAGCCAGGCTGAGGAGGTTGCTCAATTTGGGCAGCTATTCAGTGGTTAAGGAAGAAGAGCAGACTTTCCCAATGTGCACCAAGTGTTATGTGCCTTATTATAACTGCTATAGAAGTTATAATTTAACCTGCAATTTAAAAAAAAAAAAAAAATGCTCTCCCAACTGGAATATTTTTTTCAACATATTACTTGGAGTGTATGACAGGTGTTGGCTGTTCTCAGTGTCTGAAATACCCAGCAGAGTTAAATGAGAGGTGCTAAGGACTATACCCAGGGCAGAGAGGCACTGGCATCTCTTGGACACTGCTTAAAAAGAGGGCTGTTGGGAGAAGGGCTGAACTTCCTAGCAGAGCTAAGAGGCTGATTTGGTCTCCCTGTGGGCAAAGCAGCAAAAGGGATCCTCAGGGTGCTCCAGGCCTATGAGATGACTGCTGAAGGTGTGGAAAAACACCCACCTGGTAGATACAGATGCAAAATCTACTTTATTCTTTTGTCGTATGTTTTTGCTTCATGGGAAGTATTTGAAGGCTGGATTTATTGACAAGGAGATCAAATAGGTAGAGGTGGGTGAACTGCTTTGAAATGGGATGTGGACTTAGCTCCAGCTCCAGCCTCAGCTGGGTTTACAGGTTTTTCACCAGGTCTTCTTGATCTCAGGATCCTTTGAAGGAGAAGCAGTAGTAATGTAATAAGCAGAGCAGTTCTATGAGGGATGTATGATAGAGGGAGGATACCTGAGGATGCGTGTCCTTCTTGATACACTTGAGTGTGTTCCTCTGCCAGCCCCTCAGGAGGCAGGTTGCTGCTGTGGGTCAGATGGTGTCTTTGCTGCAGTAGCTGAGTCCTGTGGGGATGAGCCTGGAGCCCTCCCAATGCTGCAGTGTCCAGGAGGGGTGCTCTGAGCTGTGGCCCTGAACACACCTCTTCCCATCTCCTAATTTACCTCACCCTGCAAAGAAAAATCTGCCAAAATAACCTTCTTGTTGTAGTCCTCAATTGCCTTCAGGACACCTGCACACTCCTCTGCTAGCTTTCAGGTATATGCAAATGTAATTAATACGTTCTAAATTAATCTTCAGCACGCAAGGGAGAGAAAAGACACAACCTTCCCCGACTTTCTGCCAGTCCCCATTTGTCCTGATGATGGTGTGGAATAATAGGACTGCAAGAAAGAGAGTTTATTATCCACCTGCACCATTTGCTTGCAGCTCTCTCCATAGCAGGATGATCATACCTACTGCTCTGGGACTTACAGCATGAGCAGGATGGTTGGCACCTCCCGGGCTTGCTCAGGCTGCTGCATCACTCAGGAACCTCAAATGCCACCTCAGACCTATCCCTGCTTCTCAGGAACCACCTGAGTATCTCGGTTGGTATTTGGTGAGGGACCACTGAAGAGCTCGATGCCTTGGTCAGCCATGCTCCAGCTGGGGACACACACTAGGAATCAAAGCCAGAATAATAATAATAAGCAAAAGACCAGTATGTGGGGGCTGATGTAATCCATTTCCAGCCCAACTCTGTCTGTCATGGTCCAACTCCATGCCTGCTCTCACAGGCATTCATTCCTTGGTAGGCTACATTTGACAAAGTACTAAGCATAGGGAGCATTCGCTCCCATGAGATTTAATGAGTTGGGAACACAGTTAGCAGCAAGCAAACCATTTCTCATCCTTGGAGGTGTTTAAAAGACATGTAGATGTGGTGCTGAGGGACATGGTTTACTGGTGGGATTGACAATCATAGGTTAATGGTTGGACTTGATGATCTTATAGGTCTTTTCCACCCATTCTATGATTCTGTGATTCTACACTCACACTATCAAAAGCCTCTCTTGTTGATAGGTTTGTTAACCATTGGTGGCCAGCAATCGGTCTACAAAGAGCTCATAGTGGTCTGGAAAGGTCTATGAATGCTGCTAATGGTTGCATGTGCTTGACTCGCAGCAGAAAAAGGTGGCTTGACATTTTTTTTAGACTCAGCTAAAGCAAGATTAATGGAAAATCAATGTGTGTGCTGTAAATTCTGTGTCGTTAATACATACAATATTTTAAAAGTACAAAATAATAGAAAAGCAGGTAAGGTAAAAAGACAGTAATTGATGGATCGCCTTTGATTTTTCTAGAGAGAATAATTGTGTGTGTAACTCCGAGATGAAGCACTTAGCAAGCTGACATCATGTTCTGCAACTCTTCCATCCATTTAGTCATGAAAATCACTGTTTTCAGTGTACCTGGAAAGCTGCGCCGGAGAACAGTGCAGCACATTTATTATCAAGTCTCAGAGGTGTGTTGTAAATGATGAGCAGCTGAGAAGGCTGCAAATGTGACTTGTAAAATGCTAACCTGGTGTTGTGTTGGGTGTGGACGCTTTCTTGTGTGCCTTGTGTGCTGGATCCTTCCCATCACCACCAGTGAGTGTGTTCAGGGAGGCAGGACTTGCTTCCCTTAATGGGTAAGGAAGTTGTGCTACTCTCGGCATCATTTTTTTTTTGAGATGAGTGCCTGGTGAGAAATGGTTTGCTTGCTGCTGACTGTGTTCCCAACTCATTAGATCTCATAGGAGCAAATGCTCCCCAAGCTTAATACTTTGTCGAATGTAGCCTAGCACAGGAGCTGCCTGTGACAGCAAAACTCAGCAGAAACCTGCCCTGGCGTGGGTCCCAGGGTGTCCCAAATGAGGTGGGTCCCTTGTGTCAGGCTGTGTACAGAGAGAGGGAGCTCCTCAGATCTTTTTAGCTTGTCACCTGAGGAAGTGACTGGACAAAGTGCAGGAAATAAAGATGATGTGTATTTTTTTTGCCTGTGGTCTCAGAACCAGAGAGACAGGGACAAAAGCAAAGGCTCCCAAATTCCAGCCCTATCCTCTCAATGGGGAGATTGAGAAGAATCCATCAAGTCAGGAGCCATCCCAAGGTGGACAACAAAGTTCCCTCCAGGGATGGTTTGTTTCCAGAGCAGGGCATCTTTGAGTCAGCCACATCACCAGCCTAGCCCAGGGAAGCATAGGCATAGGTGCTGTGTAATGAATATTTAGGTCTGAGGATGAAGTTTCCACTGGGGGTCCAATTTAGTCTCAAGAGTTAGTGTACAAAACACCATATTTCATGTTGTGTGGGGAATAGTGTTATGACAGCCTGCAGAGCATGGATGTCTGTCAAGGAAAGATGTAGCACTTCATTTTCATGACTTAAATGGGTTATCAGACCTTCTGAGCAATAGTCTCGTTAGCTCAAGATACGCAAGCATCTCTCAGAAGGCAGTGTTGTGTCCTGATGATCATTCCTGAGGTGGTTTATTGGATAAGGTCTTGACCAAAACCTTCTCCATAGAAAGAGGGGGGTTGGCTGGTGGCAGCATAAAGGTGAGGTTCTTCCATGCTCCCCTTTAACCTCAGACTGGCTCTGTGACAGCTGCTTGGACCTGTTAAAATACTCAGCACATTGAGAACTTTTAAACAACTGATGGCACTTGTGGGTACTGGGAAGACTTCTGAAAGGTGCAGATGGCAGATTGTTGTGCAGGAGCCAGCATCCTAGGGGACTCTGTGGGGTTGGGAGAACCTTTTTCTGAAGAACTGAGTAGCCCATCCTAATTGTCTGACTGTCATACTCAAATCCAGGTGCTGGTTCTCATCTTCATTTCCCTGCAGGCACCAGGCTGTGGTGCTACCTTGTGCCCAGGTAGCAGGAGGGTGGGAGGAAGCCTAGCTGAAAACTGTACCCCAAGGAGCCACTTGAGGAAAAAAATACCAGGATACTCTGAAATTTTCAGGCATGAGAGCAAGTACTATGCAGACATAGCTACTCCTGGAAAGGCTGGGCTTTTCACTCAAGATTGATTGCTCTGCCTCAGCGTGTGTTATTAAACATAAAAAATACAAGGATGTGAGGGAATAAACTCTAGTATAAAAACCCAAAGATTTATGCTTGGGCTTTTCCACCCAGCTTCTGTATTTGTTTTACTGCTTACTTAAGGGGCTCAATTATGTCTTGGAAGAGATGGGAGGCAGAGGGTAGGGAAGAAACTTGTCACCTAAATGACAAGGCACAGTGCTTCAGTGAGGTGTAATGCCTCCTGGCTGCTGCTGGCAGGGAAGCAGGACTGGCTTGGAGGGCAGTAACTGGGCAATGCTGTTCCAACAATAGCACTCTGAATGCACGTGTGGCAGATGAAAGTCCAGGTCTGAGGACGGGTAGGACAGGAATGCTCTTGCTGCTCAGATGCTCCGCTGTTCCAAAAATACCTCAGCCTCCTGCCTGCCTCCCCACCCTCCCCCAAACCACAAAGAGCAGATAGTAACAGTTCCTAGTGGAAGAGAAAGAAGACAACTCCTGGGGAGCTGTTTGTTTTGTGTTTTAAACTAGGAAAGTTGAACTTTAATGTGAATGTAACAGGCAGTAGGGCCAGAGTTATGGATATCTCCTGGTTTCAGTATGTTTCTTGCTGCCTTAAAACTGTTCTCAGTTCTGCCAGCAGTCTGCAGGGGAAGGCAGTGTGCTCTTCTTCCATCACAAAATAATCCTGCACAGGGGGCAGAAATGTTTCTGAAGTGCCTCAGGTGTGGGGTGGCAGCAGGAGGTGGGAATTGCTTGGGTATCAGTGGCTGCTCATCACAGGTGAGTTTAGGATGAAGCAGGAAAGTCACAGGGCTTGGGGGTGCATTTGCTGCTGCAGTGATCCTGGCTGATCTGCTGATGCCTTACAGAATGGTTTGGTTTGGAATGGACCTTGAAGATGATCTTGTTCCACCCTCCTGTTATGTGCAGGGACACCTTCCACTAGACCAGGTTGCTCAAAGCCCAGTGCAACCTGACCTTGAACACCTGCAGGGGTGGGCCATCCACAACTTCCCTGGGCAACCTTTATAAATAAACATTTTGCCAGAAGAGTGGGGTTTTCTAGAGGTGGAATTGCAGTGAACTGAGGGTGTCCTGCTGGGTGTGTTAGCCCTGGTGCACAGTGGGCATCCCAGACTGCTGCTGATTCTGATGGGTGCTTTGTTTTTGGGAGGGCAAACATAACCTGAGAGTACTCCTTGCTGCTGTCCCCCAGCACCCAGAGCCAGATGATTCCTCTGTTTTCTTACGTTCTCTTCCTCTACCCCAGGAGGCAGTAGTGATGCTCTGGCTGAGCAGTGCTTGGGGTTCCCAAATACAAAATGGGGTTGGGGCTGGTTCTCCTCAGGGCATGGCCAATTGCCCAGGACTTAAGATGTGAACCCTCTGTGGTGGCACAGCTTTGCAAGTCTAAAACTATAAACGTGGCCAGTATTATGGTCAGCCTAACTGATATGATTTAGAAAAAAAAAAAGTGGTTGAGCTAAGAAACTTTTTGTCACTGTTAAGTCTTAGCAGCTGGGTTTTGTTCCATATCCTCCAGATTTCCACCTCTTTCATCCAGTAGTAATTTTCCTGGGGTTATAAAGGCGTTTGTTCTTTCTCTATACAAATACACTTCTGTCTTTCAAACTTTCACTTTAAAAAAATATATTTAATGGAAAAAACCCACTGAGTAATTTATTGCAGTTGTTTCTGCCCTGTCACCAGGGAGATACTGAGAGAAGAACAAGTCTGGCATTGCAAGAAGGTGGGAAGGCTGAGGGAGAATTGAAATGGGAGGTGGAAAAGAACAGGCAGAGGGAGGACAAGAAGCCACCTCTGTGTGTGCATAGACATGGGTGTCTGTAACATGTGTGCATACATTTACATACACATATATGTACACACAAATACAGATCTCTGTTTATGGCAAACCAGCTCAGAGAGAGTTTGTTTATTATTGCTGTTATTGCCAGAAACTTTTTCTTCCTTTGCCTGAACAGCAAGAAAAGCCATCTATATTATTGCTTCGTGCCATGTTGTACAAGATGCCAGTACACAGGTTAATGAAAAAAATGCATGAATTTGGATGGATATATAAAGGTCCCTTGGGTGTTCAGTCACAAATCTTTGTAGCTGGAAGGCAGAGCAGACACAAATAGGCCTGATATAACCAACTGTTTTACATACAAATGAATGCTTGCCTTTCATTTAGTTGACAATATTATTATTTTGAAGCCAAGGAGAATATTAAATGAATTCTGTTATGCTGTCTCCATTAGGAGTGATCCTTGATCTCTGAATTGACTGTAGTGCTGGCTTTGGGCTCCATTCAGGGCTGCACAAAGGAGGGGGTGTGCACACGTATGCTCATTATTTCATGTGACGGGGAAAGTGCCACTGAAATGCACCCAGTTCTTCACAGAAATGTGCCTTCCCCATAAGGCTTTGCTGGGAGGTAGGAAAAAAGGAAACAACTTGGCTTATGATGGCCCCATACAAGTAATGAAGGGTTCTGTACAATGGACTTCTACTGAACCAACAGCAGCAGAGAACTTAGTTCTTTTAAAATAGAAATGATTTCTTCTTTCTCACTCTAGGCAATAGGATGCCAGGCTGGCAGCACTGGGGTCCACATTTGACCAGTTGATAAATGCCTTCCCCTTCTGCCTGGCAGCAGGGGAGGGTGCAGAACAGTACGTGAACCCCAAAACACTCCTCTGGTGCTTTTCCCAGTGCAAACAGTGACAGAGGCCACCCACTTATTGAACCTACTGATGGGACAGATTGATGCTGCAGCCTGCTCAGTATCAGGCTTGCTGAGGGGTCCTGGAAGGAAAAGTCTCTGAGCTGTCAGTCCCTAGAGTAACGGAAAGATGTAGTGTGGGATTTCCCTGCAACACCACCCAGGTCCTTGTAATCACTGGGCAGTATTAAAAAAGATAAATAAAAGAGGTGCTCTTTTTTTTTTCTTCTGTCTGTCTGTTGAGTGCAAACCTAGCAAAAAAGGGACTTGCTGCACTTTGCTCTGCACTAAAATGTATCTGGAGCAAACGTACAAAGGCCAAGCAAAGAGATGAGGCTCTCTGAGTGTAACTAATCTTACGAGGAAGTGCACTTACCAAGAAAAGGGGAGAAGTATTGGCTTGCTGGCTTTTATAGAGCTTGTTCTTTAAGCCACCGGCGTGCCTCTGCATAAGCAATGCCAAAATGAGTCCACGAACAGTGTGGAGTTCTTTCGGTAGCTCACTGACAACTCCCATCAGTGTTTTTCAGTTGCAGGGAACAGCATCTCTGGATGTTTTTCTGGGAGTTGGGGTTGATGTTGATCATTGCTGAACCTCCTCTTTTGCTGATGAGAGGTCTCAGCACAGCTTGGGTTTTTGAAGCTATTTAGTAGGGTCTGTGGCTGTAAGATCATCTCTGAAGGGTTGAATATGTGCTCTCCTCACTGGCTTTGTGTCTTCATGCTCACAAAATCCGCAGTAGGTAGGAAAGTGTAATTATCTCCTCTTTACAGGCAGCGTACGGGTGCAAAGAAAAAGGAAATAATTTGATGAAGGTTGCACAGACAATCTGTAGCAAACCAACCAGCTGAGCCCAGCTCCCCACAGCCAGAACTCAGCTCCCACCGTGGGCCACCCTCCATCTATAGCAGTCTGTGCAGTTTTAGTTTTCCACTGTCTTCCTGTGGGTAAAGCAGATGGTACCACAGTACCAAAAGGTGCCTCTGAAAGGGTTTCAGTAGCCTGAGGGAAAATTTACACCTAAGAATGCTGTTGGACGTGTGAATTGTTCTGAGGGTGCTTCTGTGTAGCTAGTACCTTGATCAGCCTTCCAAGTTAGTCCTTTGTTATTGGGTAAAAGAAAAGTAAGTTGGGATGCCCGAGATTTCCTCAAATCCTTTAATTTTTCCCCAGATTGCCCTTTTTATTTTTTTTTTTTTGGCTGCTGCAGCATGCTGACTTCACTGCTGCTACGTGCAGCTCTTCTTACTGAGCTCATGCTCGAAGGCAGATGCAGGAGATGCCCTCCCTGGTGCGTTTGCATTTCTTAGCACTGCCAGCCACACCGTCCTGCCTTCCATTTCCCCAAGCTTAGTTCCAGGATTTTTCTGGCCTCTTTGGGTGCACAAAGCAAAACCCGGCTTAGTTAGCTTGCTGCAGGTCTTTAGGGGTCATCTTTGCTCTTGGCTCACCTAAGCTGTGGAAATACAGCAGCTATTAAAATCTATACGAAGGGAAGTTTAATTTTAAAACAAAGCCTTCAAACAGTCAGAGGCAGACAGCTCAGAGGACTGTACTTTAAAAAAGAAAAAAGAAAATTAGCATTTGAAAGCAAATCTTTCCTGATTCTATATTAATCTGGAAAATTAAGATAAAAAAATAATTATGGAGCACCACAGTATTCTTGTTCTTTCACAGCTGAGGAGCTGAAGTCTAAAAGTAGAGAGCGCTCCTGAATCCAACAATCCTGATACTTCTAAATTTTCATGTGAGCTTGTTCTTCTTTCTCAGACAGAAAGGACCCAGCTATGGGGGGGGGAAAGTGGTGCCTCAGCCCCCCCGTCCCTGCACGAGCAGCTGAGCAGCTCCATTCCTGCGCTGGTTTCCCTGCTGGTAAACTGTGGGAGATTTTCTTTTCCTGTTTCATGGGGATGTGGAGGAGAGGGGTGGTGATGATGAAGCGTGGGGTCATCCTCAGCGCGTGGGGAGATGCCATCTGCCAGCATGGCTTTGAAGAAGCCACGAGGCTCTGAGACTGCTGGCCTTGTGGGTGGCTTCTCTGCTTGGATCGGCTTTGCGTCAGCGTGAGGGGTTATAGGCTGGTGATAAAAGAGCTGGCAGGAGAGAAGGGCAGGGGAAAAAGGCTTCTGACAAATATGCATATGCTTGAACTACAAATGAAATAACAAGGAATAATGTGCGCCCTTTGCCTCTGGTGCTGGATGCTCTTACTGCCTCTGTGCCGCAGTGACAACCTTTGAAAAGCCAAAGTTTCCTTGGAATAATTGTATTTAAAAGGACTCTGACCAGCGTGAGGGTGGCGAGTACCTGGCCCCACAGACAGAGCCAGGCAGAGCAGTGCTGATCTGCTCCGGGGCCAGCTGCTGCTGCTCTACAACAAAGCACCGGCAGGGTAATCGTGGCAGCGTGCAGCGGATAAATGGCTCTGAAATTATTTTTGGAGTGAATAATAATTAAAAATAACTGCAGGACAGAGTGAGCACAAAATACAGAGAAAAGATGCAGATGCATTTGCAAGTCTTTTTTTTTTTTTTTTCCTTTCTCTGTGCTGTTTTCAAATACTGCTGAAGTGGAGCTGTTTGGACAGCTGAGGGTATTACTGGTTAGCTGGTGAGAGCTGGTGCTGCCTTATGGGCCTCAAGAACGGGAGGGTGCTGTCCTGTGAGGCCAGTGAAGCTCTCACGTTAGGAACGTCTTTGGTGTCTAGCTGCTACCTCCATTGTTATCAGCTCAAAATATTTCCCAGCTCTGAGACCTGGGGTGGAGAACAGCAAAGGCCAGAAGTGCTGCAGGCTGCCCAACTTTTTGCCTTGCTGTTCAAAGCAGTTGAGGACCACCTGGGTTCAGTCATTTGCCACAGATACCTCAACACCAGTTTATAAGCTTTTGTGCCATTAAGGCAGAGATTCATCCATATCTCAGGCCATCTTCTCCTGCTTTGCTGCACCCTGAAGCTTCAAGCTTCTGGGAATTGCTCTGCTAGCTTCTCAGTGTTGATACCTTAAATTGATGTTTGTCCACTGCTGGAAATGTTGCAAACCAGTGTTGTTCAGCCTGATGTAAAGGGTTCGTGCTAATAGCTGATATTGTGTGTTTATTGTTTAATTTGCCAACCATAAATAAGGATACAAACCAAACAACGTTGGACAACACTGGCTCCGTGGCACGTTTGCTAATGTGGGAGGTGATTATTCACGCGACTTCTGTTCCCAGCTCCAAAACCAAAGGGAAAGGAGGAAAAGCCCTGGGAGGTTTGCAAAGCAGTCAGCACCACGGGCTGCTAGGGAGCTTTGGCTCCTTTCCTGGGAATGCCCCGGCGAGCCCCTAATCAGCATGAGCTTCCCTACGATGTGCCGCGTGGGTAACTGCAACTTAACTCGCTCCTCTTTGATTTGCATTTAATGTGCTACAGCTGAATAGAGAGACGAGCTTGTGTAATGAACACAACTGCAATCTGTTTATACAGCAAATAAGGGTAATATTTTTCTTGTAAAATGCCCTGTAGCCTGATGAAAGCTTCACTGTGTGAGGTGCTCAGGGACTTGGTATTCTGGCTCCGTATCTTCTACGGATGCTATTTCTGGGTCTGTCGTGACCCTGGCATGGTTTCAAGTCCTGGGTTTCTTGCAGATTTCTCACAGCAAATTTCTTTTGGTGTGTAAATACCAGCTCCTGGGCATGCTGAGAAAAGTCTGAATGCTGCTGGTGTGGAGCAGCTGGTGATTGAGACGTCAGGGTCTGCAAGAGGGCTGTTGTCACTCAGCATATTGCTGCATATGAACCATCCATTACTGTCAGTGATTTGAGCTTTTCTGTAGCACCTACTCTCAGCCACTTGCTTGTTTTTTTGTGGTTAAAAAGAACCCATTCACAAAACCAACCAAAATCTCACCTCACTGACACTTTTTGCTGGTGCCCAGCCCTGAGGGAGGGTTGATTTGTGGCTGGTATGGGATGCACGAGGGAATGGGGACAAGCTATGCCCCAGCCACAGGGTGTTATGAAGCCAGAGCTCAGTTTTAGCCCAGGACCCTTATGCAGAGGAAGCTCCAGCATCAAAGCTGGGGCTTTAGCCCCCGGCCGGCAGCCATGCATGGCAACATTATCCTTTTGCTTTTGATCTCAAGCTGAAGTGATTGAAATTCTTTTCTTTATGTGCTGCAGAGGCTCCAGGTCTGTTCCTTACCCTATGCTGCAGGAGAGCTGCCTTACACAGTGCTCCCCATCGCTGTGTGAACAGGGCCAGGAGCAGGGACCAAACTGCTGCTGCAGCTCTCTTGGGCATGTCTGTAGGTTACTCACATGTGGCCCACATGGAGGAGGCAAACAGAGCCTCTCTGTTTCTGCCAAAGGAGTGAAATGCTGCTTGTGCACATCATCATGTGTATGTGGGGGAGTGGGGAGATAGGTCTAGGAGTTAGAGCTCTGGGGAGGGTTGTTGAAATGACTGTGTGCAGAAACCTTGGGTTTAGGTGTATGGAGGCTGTTGTGTTATCAAAATGTAGCTGTGGTTCAGGTGTGCAGTTAGTTAATGGAAGGTGTCCTTTTAGGGAGCAGCAATCAAAGCCTTTATTTGACACTCAGATGCAAGGGATATATTGCTATTCTGTCTGCAAGTGGGGACACCTTACCCTGCAAGCTTCAGAAAAACAACAGTGTTTCCTTTAGTGAGTTTCTCCAGAAACCAGCATCAGCCACAGCTGTGCAGGCAGCAGCTCTTAACTGTATGTCCCCAGTTTCACAGCCTGGAAAAACCCATGCGTTGTGGCTTGGTAGCATTTGTAAGAGACAGACCTGATACCTGAATGAGACCTGTCCTAGAGGGGATCATGCTGGGTGTTTATAGGTAATGGAGCAGGGTGAGACCTCAGGTGCAGCTCATCCTCTACAAAAGGATTGAGAACTTGATCACCTGTGGGCTTGCTGCTGATGTGGGATACTTGGGGATGCTGTCCTTACTCTGAAGGTGGTGGATGTGGGCAAGTTCAGAAGATAGAAAATGCTCCACAATCCATTATTTAATCTTGGGGAGGGGAAGTCCTTTGTTCTCATGTCTTTTTCTTTGGCATCTGCTCTTTTGTATTGGAGATGGGACCTTGAGCTATCTCCCTTATGAACCCCCCCCTAGGGAGTATCCCTCAGCCAGCACTGACTCTCACCTCGGTTTGGAGAAGCAGATGGAGACCCGGAGCTCTGAGTGGGGCTGCTCTGCTTTGCCACGGGCATCAGCAGCAGAAGCTGCTGGTGGCAACAGGTGATGCTGGCTCCTGGCTTCCAGCTGTGAGAAGGGATTGCAGTGTTTTCAGCTGATGCTCTCAAGCTGAGCAAGGGGTGTGAGTGTTAAACAGCGTGGCTGGAACATGTGAGGCATTGGCGGCTGTGAGACTGAGCAGAGAGAATGGTGAGAAGTGACTCTTCCTAACGGGCTGGTAGAAATGGTATCAGTTTGCTGCTCTCCTTCCTTTGCTGCAATCCTCACCAAAAAAATGAACTCCACTTCTGCTGACAGGACTGAGGGTTTCCTTGTTTGCCTTTCTTTATCTGGAGGCTCCCTACATGTCACCTCTCATCTGCACAGAAGGGGGTGGTAAAATACTCGAGATGAAAAAACAACCCATGGGGAACACCCCCTTATTGATGTTTTCTGCATTGCCTGCCCGAGAAAGGCAGTCTCTGAGGCTGGGGGCAGAAGGCGAGTTCCCTGTTTGATGGATTAAAATGAGAGACTCTTTTAAGATAAATTCTTCCTCTTGTTGCTCAGCTGTTCATTTCCAAACAATGTTTTATTGCTTCTTGGGGTATATTATTTCTGTTGGATTTTTTGTTTGCACTGTTTTGTTGTTTGTTTTTTTCCCCTTCTCAAGGAGGACTCGTGTTCTTCCTACATTTTTAGGGTCAAGCTTGGCCTCTAAAGGAGTGAGGGACTCCTCAGTGACTCTTCTCCTCCCCCCACCTTGAGCTGCTCTTGTGCACAGCAGGACCAAGCTGCAGCTGGTGGGAGAAGAGGAGGGGAACCCTCTCTTCACATGTGTCTGAGGGTTAGAAATATCAAGGATGGGGAAGGTCATGAAAAATGTATATCCCTCATGTCAGGGTTGGCCTACATTTCCCAGAAAATGACTCTATGCCTTCTGGCCAACGCTTTGAAGATGTACCCTCTGTTTTGAGTTGTTTTTCTGTTGCTTCTCTTCTACCTGTGTGAGCTAATTTGGGTGATCTCTTTCTCCCCACACCATGTAGCATCTGTTGGAGGTGGTGCTGGGAATGGAAACACTGTCTTTGTGCCACCAGTGAGGTGATGTTTGGAGTGTGACTGCTGGGATGCAGGACCCCAGTGTCCCTTAAGTTCAGTGGAACATGCTTTTCACGAGGGAGCTCAGCACTGCTGAGCTCTGGTGAGAAGAGTACAATGTGCAAGCTGTGCTGGTGGTACTGGAACTTTTTCCCTATCAAGGCATAAAGCCCGGAGGTTTCTTCTCACGTGTGTGGGCACAAGGGCTGAATAAGCTTTAGGGGAGGGGACACTAAACTCATCATAAATTATCTTCTATCTCTAGGCAAAACTGGTCCCCAAGTTCATTAACAGTGGTGCATGTGGGTACCTGGGCTTTCTGTAAATATAATCACATCAAAAAGCAGGAGCAACGCTTGGGAGGCTGCTCCCCTACATCTGGGTATTTTGCCTGCACCTGCCTGCTCGTACCATGACTCTCAGATTCCATCCCCTCCTTTATGCACATCACATTTTTCACGGTTTTCCCAACATAACCTGCTTTGCTCTTTGCAAGAAATGGCCACTCTACATATCTCAGGTACGGGACTGTACTTGTGAGAAGGGATGTGCGCAGACAGGATCTCCTACAAATTTAAGTTAGAGGGACCCTTGGGGAGTTCAAGCAGTCCCAGGCTGCTCAGGAGCTGGGATGTGCATGCTGTGGCTGTCCTGCTTCTATGCTCCTCCTGAGCTCCCTGCCATCCTTGCTTTAGTTGGTGTTACAGACAAGGACGCTAATAAGTGAAGTAATTACTCGTGTCTAAATCAATTTGCTCTCCTGTCTGCTTCATTTTCTCTTTGGAGACATTATCAACATTGATTCCTGAAGTCACCCTTCGCATCTCCAGTGCTGTGCACAGGCACGCACAGTCGCTGACTTCTGGAACAAAGGCTGAAGGAAGACCTCTTCCTTCCATGAAACTTCTCTGCTTTCTTGTAGCAGCTGAAATATCTTGATGTGGCTGCAAATTATTTTTCTGGTAGATCTCAATGATCTGGCAAACAGACAATCAGAATATAATGGTGTTGTTTAAAGGTAGCAACAGACTGGTGTAATAACAAAAGGGTGCAGAACAGGGCTTGCTGTCTGAATGGGCTGTCTCTTGGCTTTTCCACTGCTCTGGAAAATTGGATTCTAGTGCGTGGTTCAGCTGGGTGGAGATCTCTGGAGAAAAACCTGGCATTTTGCAGAAAGCATTAGTGATTTGTCATTCTTCCAGGTCCAAGGATTCAATAACGTACTGACAAGTGTTGGTTTTTTGGAGTCGAGCAAAGCTCTTGTTCCTTGTCATGACCAAAAGGTGCTATGACTTCCTTTGTTTAGCTTTTGAAGCACAGGACTGTGACCCTGGGAGTGTCTGTAGCTGTACACACACGTCATCTTCCCGTGCTTATGGCCTTTGGCCTATGTGCTCCAGAAATGGGAATCCATCAAGGGGCACACACAGGGTGGTCCTGCTGCAGTGCAAATGAAGCCTGCACAACTTGGACAGGAACAAGCCTTATTGTCACCTTTAAAGTGTAAAAAGTGGGGCTGTCATCCAAGCTGGCTGGGGGTAAGGGGCTGCCTGGACCTCAGCATCCCTCCTCATCTTCTTAATGCTGTGGGATGCAGGGGAAACAAGGTGTGCAGAGATCAAGGCAGTGTTGTACTCTGCAGGGTGAGCAACTGAGTCTTTAATTTTCATATATTAAAGTTTCTGGAGCATTTGCACCTATGTGCTTCTCTCTTGGCCTAGGTGTGGCTGCCCCAGCTGATGGGGTGGGTGAACACTGGCCATGTCCAGCTGGGAGGGTTAATTTTCTCTATCCTGGGAGCCCTGGTTTATGTTCTGCCTGGCAAGGAATCTTTACAGGAGATGGGGCAGATAAAAATAGATGACTTTAAAGCAATCAGATATTTAAACTAGAAAATTAAGTGTGAAATTCTGTCCATCTCTATTAAGATCTTAATTTAATATATTTAAATAACTCGTATTAAATGAAAATGCTAAAGGAACACATTTACTCCTGGAGTTTTTGATGCATGAAAGCAGTGAGAAGATAGATGTAACCTGGCTGAACACCTGCAGTGAGCCTTGCTAAAGGGCTGTCTTGACTTTAAAAACAGGTGTTGTCAGGAGGTAGAGAAAGAATATTATTTTTTTAATAGAAGTTTCATCCAGTAGGAAATCTCAAAAATTAATTCACATTTGTTGAAAACAAAACCCCAAAACAGCCCAGGAAAGTGGTTTTCCTTCTGCAACCTCTGAATAAAAACCAGATACAAGAAGATAATATCTGTAAGCTTTAACATCTCAAAGTTTTGTCTCCGGTTATTGGAAACAATCAGTTCAATTTTATTGACTGTATATAATTCTTTTGTGTAGTAAATCAGATTTACATGCAAAGCATGTTTTAACAACAGTATTTTTATTACCTAGCACACATGAAGGACTTGTAATTGGTAGAAAGCTATTTTGAAATGCTGATTTGTGCATTCTCATTCAGTTCCAGTTGTCCAAATACAGTCTGACACAAGTGAAAAATAAACTATCATTTAGCATATAGTGAAGGTATCACTTAGCATTGTTTAACATGGCAAAAAATTGGAAAAATTCAGACTTGGAATGAACGCAGGTATCTGTATTTGCTTAAATGCATACAGATGCAGCAGTGAATCGAATTGAAAGGCTAAATTTAATTGCAGTTCATGTTTTAATGATTTCCCAGTGATGAGAATCAAACTTTCTGCTCGAGAGTCACTCAAAAGTACAAATAGAAATAGGATTGAGATCAGTGATGCTTGCTGATATAAAATTCTTTTATTCAGATTAACCCATCCCTGCTATGGAGGGAATAAAAACACCTCTTGGTGCAAACCAGTGTCTCTGGATAGTCATGGTGCCTCACTGTGGGTCAGCAAGGGATGGACTTGGGGAGGCTGCTGTGGTCCCTGGTATCGAGAGCTGAAACTGCTGTGTTTTCTCCACTTCCAGGACAGAAAAGAAAGTTTTCCAGCCCTTCTGAGGGCAGACAGTGAGAAATAGCAACTAATAAAATGCAGCATGATAGATTGCTGTTAAAGGAATAAAAACCTGCCTGCACTGATAATAAACATTGCGGCTGCTTCCAAAATTACTCCCCAGGGCAGCTTGTTCAACTTTAGTTGTGGAGGAAAAATAACTGTGCCCACTAGAGCCAGTCCATTCAGTAATACAAAAATATCCAACAGGGAAAAGCCAGTATGGAAGTGTGGCATCAGTGCCTGTTGTGGCTTTTGCCAAGGATGTTGTGCCAAAGTGACCCCAAGTCACTGAGGAGGGACCCTCCAGCTGGGTTTGAGCCTCAGCTGCTTTACCTGCCTTCAGGTTTCTTCCTCCTCACGTCCTCCTTCTGTCTCTTGTCAACTTCAGGTTGTTTGCCAGAAGTTTCTATGTAGGTACATAACTGGGAGGAGCCAAGAGCTGGTCTAGCATTTATTATGTGGTTCTTCTATGCCCTGGGTCTGGTCCGGGTTAATTATCACCAGCAGCTGCTGGCCCAGTCAGCTGGGAGGGGACACGGCCGAGATAAACAACTGAGCCAGACAATGGGAGAGTGGATCCCACACTGAGCCCTGCCCCTGGCCCAGGTTTTCAACATGCTTCAGTGTAGCTGGAGCAGGAAAAGTTATGTCTCAGACACAGGTAGAGCCTTCCTGGCTTCTATTACTTATTTTGTCTACTGTTTCATTAGTGCTGTTGATTTTTTTCTCTTTGTGTTGCTTTATTAAACTGTTCTCATCTTAACTCCTGGGGTCTCACCTTTATTTTTTTTTTTCCCGTCCCTGAGGAGGGAGGGTGGAAGCAGTGGATGAGTGGCTGTGTGCTGTTTAGCTGCCACAACACTGTATCTGAGTTGTTGGGGAATGTCCTCACTGGTGGTGGTTCTGCTTTTAGTTCCCTGCATCATCTGAGACTTCTCACCTGGTGTCTGCGTGCCTCAGCTTCCCGTGTCAGCACTGAGTATGGCACTGACTGGTCTTGCTGGAGGGCTGGGAGGCTAAAGGTGCTTAAGGTGAGAGGGGATGTGTTAGGCATTGCAATGCTCTATGGATATAGAGCTTTACATGCTCTGGGTATAGCTGTAGGGAAGGGGTGCTCTTAAAGGAGGAAAAATCCCTTCCTCAGTCCCTTAATTAGAGAAAGAACCTACTGCCCTTTTGGAGATCTCCCTTTGGCATCAAGGGAGCAAACCAGGATGGTGTCTGCCCTCCCATGTCCTCTCCTTCCTACAGAAAAGGAGCTGGGTTCTTTTCATCCTCACCCTCCAAAAAAACCCATGAGAAGTGCAAAATTGATCTTGCTCTCGCACGCCTCCATCCCTCTTCAGGAATTGCTTCTGGAAGATCCTCTTTTTGCCTTAACAGCTTAATTCTAGCAAAATTATTTCCCTAAAATATGGTCCACATGAAATGCTATGATTAATAAAATGTGGTGCAGATCAGTAATTTAGGTACCTGACAATACATAAAACTCTGTTAAAAATATTACAAACTTGCCCCGGTGTGCTTAATAATTAAAAATGAATGTAATGGCAAAGTATGGGAGATGTTAACTCTATTTCACATTTTCCTTGTATTTAAACTAGGGGCCATCAATTTTAAAATACCATAAAGAGTATGGCAACATTGTACTATTTTAAATATACCTGATATGTTGTCCCATACATTTAAATTATTAATAGGCAATGCAGCCAACAGGAGTCTAAATTCTACCCAGCACAAGTTCTAGGCGATCATTCTAAAAGGAACTTGGTAAGCTCTGGGGGAATGGAGGGAAAAACTCCAGGAGCTGAGTGATCTTCTTTGGGCTTGAGTCTCCTCTGCCTTGCTCCATATGGGGCCATTTCTGCCTGTGCGAAGCGGGGATAAAGTGCTGCCAGTCTGAATTCTTCACTGCCCTGCCCTCCAGGTTATGTTTTACATCTGGTTTGCCATTGCAGAGCCAGGTTGCAGCCCTATCTCTGCTGTTGTTGCCTGAGCATTACAGCAGGGAAGTCAGCCCTGTTGGTTGAGGTTTGTGGTGGGGTGGCTGAGAGCAGAAACTGGAGTATTTTTAGCATGGGAAGAAAAAATCAACTGCATATTGCTGGAATTAGTGATTTGTTGAATACAAAGCTGGGAGTCATTCTAAGCCGTCTAGGATGGAAAGGTTGGGAAAGAAGTATAAATTAAATGGAAGAAAGTCAAGATTTGGGCCAAAATTGTAGACTGACTGTCTACTTTGGGTCAGATGCAGCACAGTAATGGTGGAAATCTGGAGAAACCCCAAACACCTGCTTTGTATTAGCAGTTACTCAGCTGAAGTCTTCTTTTCAGGGCTATACTTGCTCCAAGGTCATGATTGAAGGGTCTTCTCCTGATGCAGGTAAGACATCTGGGGACCTTGGGCAATGCAATATCAAGCTCTGATCCACGTTTCCCAGGGCACGCAGCTCCCTGGGGGGGGCATCAGCAGAAGGTTGGCAAAGCCCAAGTATTTTTCACACTTATACACAGGGCCAAAATAAATTGACCCTCTGTTTTGGTGCTTTCTCCAGGCTGTGTCCTACTTGATGTGGCTCTGTCTTTACTTTGGGACAAAAGAGATGAAATGAGTAGGTAGTTAAAATTTCTTGGGGTTTTTATTTAGGGATTGTCTACAGGCTCAGGGGAACATCATTTCTCCTTTACCAGCATCTCTCTGCAAGTCCTGGCTTAGGCAACAATCTCTTTTTAAGGAAATAGAATTGATGTGGGGTCTGGGGTGAGAAGGGAGCTCCCTGAAAAGAGACAAAATGCTCTGTCCTGGGAATTGCACCTTGTAAGAGCCTGTGGATTGGGGTGTCAAAAACAAGAAGGAGTAGAAAAAAAGAAAAGGCATTAATTCAATTTAGGTTTGCATTCTGTCCTGGCAGTGCTGTTTTTGGAGGCAGTGCCTGAGCGCAGCACTTACTGCACCTGGCTGGCTGATTAATATTTTCTCATGGGGGGAATTTATTCCTGGCCTGACACAAGTGGGTGATTGGTTTATGTCTTTGATCCTGAGGATTTACAGTGCTGTGCCATTAGGGAAACTGCGCATCTGTGCGTGTTCAGGGCTGGCTGGATCCTGCTGATGTCTGGAGGAGCAGGAGGATCCCAATTTCCTTCCCTCCCCTTTTTCTGCTCCTTTTAGTTTCCTGCTGAGGGGTCATTAACGTGCTCTTCCCTTGGCTCCTGGCTTGTATCAGCATCCTTTTTATTCCTCTGAGGGCATAATCTGTAGGTGATACCTTAGAGAAATCAATGCGAACAGAAAATGGATGGTTTTGGCCCTGCATGAACAAGACAAATGCCTCATTATTGGCCCAAAGATAATTTTTTTTGAGGGTGGTGGTGGAAAACATCAATGTTCTGTTTTTCTTTTTAAATGGGCTCAGATTATTGTTGCTGTTATGGAAGCATATTTTATCTTCCTTTTAGTACCATCTTCATCAGACAGTAGAATGAATCTCTCTATACGGCAGAGTACATCATGGAGAATTAATCGTCCTGTTCACAGAGGTAGTATTTTCATGAGTCACTAATAGTGATGAGTGTAGTGCTTCCTTTCAAGATTTTTTTTTTTTCCTTGAAGAAAAATAAAAACTGATGAAGAATAATGGAAAAAAAAAAAAGAAAAAGGCAAAAAGCATCCTCCTGACATGCAGTGTATGGTCCGCATTTTGCTGGGAAGCCAGGCTGGCAGCTGGGTGCAAGGCAGAGAAGCTCAGGGTGGCTCAACCTGTCCACCCACTCTGAGTGGTGTGTTTTCACACCTTCCTCCATGATTGTTTGCCTGACGTTTCCTCAAAACCTCCTTTTATCTGTGGTAGATCTGGACATTGATCTCTCCATTTCCCTCTCTGAGGCTGCAGTGCTCTAACAAGAGGATTTATCCTAATTTCTTCACAACTTCCCTTTTTTAAACTGAGTCCCAGCTCCTCCCTCACAGTTGCCCTTCCTTGGTTTCCCAACCTGTCCACATTCTTCACCACTGCTCTGTGCCTCTCCCTCCCCTTCTTTCCTTGCCATTGGCTCTGATTTGACTTAGGATGGTCCTTGGCTGAGTCATTCCCACCAAACCATAAGTTTCTTCACAGGTCCTTGTGCACCCACAGCCTGCTGTTGCTGGGAAGTGTTTCCCTTATTTGTCAAGACTGGTCCAAGGTGCCCATCATCTCCCTTTTGCTTGCAGCACTGCCCCAGCTGATGTTGTCTCCAAATGTGTTTCACCCAGGTTAGGTAGTGAAAACAGTGGCCCAGAACAAATCCTCACCCAAAGCTACTGGTATGTTTCTCCAGTTTGATGAAGGCATTGAAAACTGCTTTTTGAGTATGTTCTTCACCACATGCATAACCATCTTGATCTCAGCTAATCTTATTTCTGTGACTGGCTTAAGACAATGTCATGTAAGATGGTATCAAAAGCCTTGCTGAGCTCATCACGTCCAACTCCTCTGCAAGTCCTGCTGCCTTGTCAAAGGAAAATATGAGATTGGCTTGATGTGATTTGTTCTTGACAAATCCATGCTGGCTGTTCCTCACTGTCTTGTTATCTTTTAAGTGCTTAGAAAGTGTTTGTTTGATGATTTATTGCAATATATTTTCTGGGAATTGAAGTTAAGCTGGCTGGCCTGTAACTCCTGCTCTGTTTGCTGTTCTCTGCTCTTCTGGGACCCGCCACAGTCCCCGAGTTTTCAAAGATAAGCCCTAACAGCCCTCAGATTGCCTCCACCACTTCCAAGTACCTGGCAGCCAATCTCAGCAGACCCAGGTGATTTGAAAAGATGTGATTTATATAAATATCTTCCAGACTATCGCTTCCCCCACGTAGGCTGAGATCTTACCTGTGACAACACAGGTAACAATTGCAATATCTGTACAAATGAATCCAGTATTTTCAGTGGTGAAGCGTTACCCCCTGCAATGGATGGTTGGTAACAGCTCTGCTGAACAATGAAGAAACTCTTCTTGACTCATTGACTTAGTAATTATTTGATGCTATTATTACTTAGACTCCTTACAAGCTCTACAGCAATATATAATGACCTGTTTTCTCCTTTTAATTCCTAAATGCATGCCCTGCTCATTTACGTGGTCTTTAGCCATTTGAATAGGTTTCTACAACCTGTATTCTTCATTCCTGTGTGTGGTCCGGGATGCTGTCCTTGCCAGATGCTTTTCCAGAGTTTATTTGGTGGATTGGGTTGGTTTTTTTTTAAGATTCAAAGGCAGGTAGGTCAGAGGGTGAGAAGATTTTATGCTGGAGATGGTAGAAATTCCCTAGTGTGTCACATCATCTCCACTGTGTTCCGGGTGGCTCCAGCAGTCGATGGGTGGAGTGGGAACCCTGTGTTATCCCACCCAGCAGAATGCCTTGTGGATGGGGCCAGGGCAGAAAATGTGCTGCTGTTCTCAAATACCCAAACTTCCAGGTGAAAACATGTCTTTAAAATACACCAGAAGAATTTTCACTGTGGCACTCTGACACTTTACATTTACTTTTGTCTTGTTTCACCATCATTTTGTGACACCATGTTAATGGTGAAGAACAGGTTTCACTGATCATGGTGTACCATGACAACCTGTTAAGCAGATCACTCTGATGTTTGTCTTGCTTGCATTAAGGATGGCTGGGATTTGTCTTGCTGAATGAAACATCAGATTTTTTCCTATGTTTCAAAGTGCTTCCCATCTAGTTTGCAATGAAATGGTTTGACAGTTTTCAAGCAGGCAATGCTTTGATCTATGTGTCAACGTGCTTCAACTTGCTTTGTTGGAACAAACAGGAGATGTTTTGTTCTAGAGAAGAAGGTTTTTGTTATCTGCTGTCCCTGATATTTGAAAAATAAATAAGAAGCCTAGCATGTCATACGTTCTGTCATGGTAGAACTTGTCAGTCATAGTAACATGTATTATAAGTTATAGTGGACTTGTCAGAAAATGGAAAAAAAAAAAAAAGCCTCACCAAAGCAGTACAACAATCACAACTAAAATTTCACTGTTCAGAAATGAAATTCCTGATGGAAAATTTGAGATCAGATGATGTCACGTCATTTCATAATATCTTGATGGCAGCTGACAACTTCAGTTTGAATAAAACCAATTTTTTTAAAAAAAGACACTTGGGTAAAAAGCAAAACCAACCAAAATATTCTGGTTCCTGCTGCAAGATGGAAAAGTGTGACCCATGAGATGTTACATGGGTGTTAAAGATGGGATTGTGTTGGGGAATGCCTCTTGTGACTCCTCCTGTCTTCTGCTTTAACTGCTTGCAGGAAGAACCCTTTTCTCTCTGGAAGAGCCTTGCTGGTGAAGCCAAGGCCATGGAAGAGCTGTCCTGCATGCGATGGCACTGTTATTTCTGCCTTTGTGGCTGGCAAGGCAGGTCCATTTCTTCTGCATACATATAAATATTGACTTCAACCTCTGCTTTGTGGAGCCTCTGAAATGCTGCCAGTTGTTGACTCCTGGGACCTCTCGATGCTTTTTTCTTTCTGGGGGAAGCTTTGCGGTAGGGAGGAGTAAACTGAGGGCTTAGTCCCTTTGCTCAGCTGAGATTTGGTGGCACTGGGTATGTGGGAAAGAGCAGCAGGGAAAGGTGGCCAGGTTGGGATGTGTTTCCAATGGACTGAGCTGGGTCCCTTCTGACTGCACCATAATTGGTGATGGTCTGGCTTGCCCAAGGAGATAGACCTGGAAGGGAAACTGGGTGAATGTTAGCACCTCAAAATAAAGGAAAACTGCCCCATACGCTAGTTTTATAGTGGAAAAAATACCAAACAAACAAAAAACCCAAAACAAAACCACAAAAAACCCCACCTCTTACGTTCTATAAAGAATAATGATCCTGTAACTAATTAGTACTGTATTAGTGTGTTCCTGCAAAAGACTGACAGGAAAGAGGAGGACCGTGGACAGATTCTTTCCCTCTACTTTTTGCAGTTATGCTTTGCAGAAATCATCCAGATCGTGCCATCTCTGCCCCAGCCTGGCTGCTTGTGTCAAAGAGCATGTTTGGAGCCCATCTGAATGTTTCATTGCAAAAGATTTACATTCGAAGATGCTCGTTTGATGAATTCTGCACATGCAGCATGCAGAAGTGGTATTGATTTGACAGCTTAACTTTGCAGGGGAAAAAAGGCAGTATTTTGGAAATTGTCTGGATTCAAATGACAGGTTTTGATATTTTTACTTTGAAATAACCTTTTATTGAAAAATACAAGAAAAAGCAGAGGGAGGAGAAATAAAGAGTCAAAGCTGAAGAAAAACATAGCACTTGATGAGATTATTTTTTCTTCCCTTTGGAAAAGTGTTTTCTAATCTAACAAAGGGAAAAAAACAAACGTTTCTGCATTTCAACTCAGGGTAAAAAAAAAAAACAACCCCAACCCAAAAAACCAGAGTCTCTCTGGCCAATGCTAAGCAGAATGTCTACCAAGAATGGAAGAGCTGCAGCTATGAAGAAAAGGGTTCTTTCTGCAGCATGAAGCCTTCCTTCCCTTCACTATCCATCCAGCCTGAATCCAATCATGGAGAATGTTTATTCTGAAAAATCATCATGATAGAGTTAGAGCTGCAGTGACCTGGTGCCTGTTACGGAGACCTCAAACAGCCACCTTTGGTCCAAAGACTTCCAGCCCGCTGTTGTGCAGCCAGCAGGAGTACAACTAGTGCAAAAGTCTTCAGCTTTTAAGGCTTTGCACGTAGTGAGGTATTCTGGGGTTTGCATGGGAATAGAGGTGAAGTAATGAGCGTGTGCAGGAGTTTTTGTCTCACGAGAAACTGTTAAAGCAGCATCAAGCTGCTAGACGTGTGCTGTGCTTAAGTTATGCAGGACTTGAAAGGTTTGGGTCTAAGCTCTAGTGCTGGAAGGTCTCTGCAGGGCCCAGTCTAGGCTTGCAGATTGGCTGGCTCTATAAGCAAAATAATAATGAATATAATTATGAGTAATTTCCAGCTCGTTCATAGTCAGAAGCCAAACTGAGTAACTAAAGAATCCTCTCTTCATTGTTACAGCAATGTCCTGTTCAGGATTGGGCAAACAGCATAGAGTTTTCCATTCATATTCCAGTCAGCATCTTAAAACAATTCCTCTCCTGCTCTCTACTCTCACCCTTGACAGATAGACCGCTCCCATTAACACTGATGCTCTTGGTACCACGAGTCTTCCCTCTGAGGGAGGTTGTTTGGTGCTGAATGGGGCACAGGGGAGTGAATGGCAGTGCCTCTCCTGCCTCAGCAGGCAGGGCATGATGGAGGGATGCCACCTGCCATCTAGGGATGGATCTTGTGATAATGTGGTCCTTCAGCCCAGGCTTTGTCTGCAGTTTGCCCACAAGAAAATGCCAAAACCCCATGTGTGCTGCTGCTTTGAGATGGAGCTGGGGCCTCTGGGAATCAAGGGGTGGCAATGGCCTGAACCTAGGGGCAAATCTGGGACAATTCCTGGGAACAGGCAGGATGACAGAGGCTTATTTGGGTCTGGTGTGGCAACGCCTGTTAGGGGCTGCAGCTGTGTCCTCTTTCTTATACAGCAAAAAAATATGTCCCCTTCTGATGGAGGAGATGAGGAGGATGATGGAGTGGAACATCTCTCTGAGTAAAGGCTGAGAACCGTGGGGCTGTTTAGCTGGAGAAGACTGAGAGGAGATCTTATTAATGCTTATAAATATCTGAAGGATGGGTGTCAAGAGGATGGGGCTAGACTATTTCAGTGGTGCCCAATGATATGACAAGGGGCAACATGCACAAACTGGAACACAGGAGGTTCTACTTCAACACTGGGGGAAAAAAAATTCTTTTCTTTGGGGTGATGGAGCATTTGGCCCAGGCTGCCCAGAGAGGTTGCAGAGTCTCCTTCTCGGGAGGGACTCTAAACCTGCCTGGGTGTGATCCTGGGCCCCTTGCTCTGGGTGGCCCTGCTGGAGCAGGGACCTTGCATAAGATGATCTCCAGAGGTCCCTTCCAATGCCCGCTGTGCTGGGATTCTGTGAACAGCCTGCAGTAGGACTTCGGGGCACATCAAGCCAGGGCTTGCAGCTGACACTGCTGGGCAGAACTGCAATTTGCTGAACAAACAGTGCTTGGGCACGATTGACATGTAACTGGGGGATACCGGAATTCTGGGAGGCAGATTTGCTCTTTATACGATTCTCCACTGCCATGCTGGTGTGTGACGAAGTCCTTTTGGTCTTGAGGAAAATGCTGCAGGATCTTTGGCAACTGTAAGTTGGCAGGAGAGGATCCTGTCTCTCGAGGCTTTTGTTTGCTATGACTCTCCAAAGTTATTTAAGGTCCCTAATTCTTACCTTTGAAACTCTACTGCTAAATTCCCTCACTAGGAAATATATATGCATGTAAAGAGCGTTGTGCACAGGAGGGCTTGCCTCCAGCTCAGCAGCATTACTCACAGCTGCAACGTTTGTCCCCAACAAAGTTGCTGCCTTGAGACGTAAACCTCGGGGAAGGGGAAGGTTTTGCTCAGGGTGCTTCTGTGGGGAGCTGCAGGAAGGCTCGGGGGGTGCACGGGCACAGGGGCTGGTGCTGCAGGCACAGGGTGATGTGTGGCTGGGCATGTTGCCACCCCCATGCCTTTGGCTGGGGGAAAGGGATTCAACCAACTTATGGTGGTGGGGGAGGGAGTAGATACCCACAAAGAATAAAACATCTCTATTTTGTCTTCGTTTTGAGATATAGTTTCACTGCTGCCAGAATTTATTTTTTTATTATTATTTCCAAACTCAGAAGTATAACAAAGGGGAAAGATAAAGTCTGAAATGCATTAAAAGCTTTTTATTCTGTGGACTTTTAAAATATTGCTTCACCTTGATGTTGAGTTCTTGGTGGCTAAGCTGAATTCCAATTTTGCTCCAGTAGCTTTGCTAGCCAGCTCTATCTTTCAGGCTTCTATCACATGGAAGATAAAAAAAAAATCATCCAGATTTCTTTTTTTAATCTGCTTGACTTTAAACAATCTATCCCTTTTGAGATACCTAATTCCTCAGCCTCTTCTAGATAACTGCATGATGTGTGTTTGTGTGTGCTCGTTACATCTGTGATCACGAACGGAGTATCTGATCTCTGTGGAATGATCCATCGGGGAATGAGGGTAATTAGTCTCTAACAAATACAAATTTGGAAACATCTGTGTGGATTTAAGCCTAGGGAGCAGGACTGGGGAGCAGGTTTCAGCATCGGGAAGAGAGCGAGAAAGCAGAACTCAAGGTACAAGGCAAATATTGCAATTAAATTAGTCAGCTTGAGGAAATTAAATCAAGGGAAATTGGAATGTGTCATATTTTTTGATCTGGATTTCTGGGTGTTATGAGATTTTGAAGAGAGATGGTGAAGAAAATAGAAGCTAATAAGTTTTCTTTTTTTTCCTAGTGACTCAGAGGAGAGCTGGTTGAAGCCCTTTCTGATTTGGTGATAATTAATGCAACTCCCATGGCAAAGTGCAGTGATTAGTCATAAGTCAGCTGAACTCACAGCAGATTTTCGGACAACTTCTTTCTGTCTGCACAACTTTTTCCTTTTTTTTGTTTTTTTCTTTCCTTAATCCAAGTTACTCTTGCAGAGGCTCATCCAATCTACAGGGCTAAGCTTTGAAGAAATCTGACTGCAGACTTTAGATGGACAGTGGGTTTTTTGATATTTTTTATCCTCTTGGGGGAAGGCGGGAACTGGCATTAGCAAGTGAGCAGGTCTGGGAGCTGCAGGAGTAGAGGTATCTACACCTCTGGTTGTGTGCTCTGAGAGCATTAACCTCTGGTGGGGCAGCAGGACCCTGGGTTACTGGAGCTTTGTCTGGTGATGCTTCTGGGGGATGGGTCAGAGAGAACCTTGCTGCTGGTGAAAGGGGAGAGCGTGCTCTGTGCTCCCTGCCACCCCTCCCCACAACTCGCCTTACACCAGCACTAGGACTCCTCAAATGCCTCCAGGAGCCAGCTCAGCTCATTAAAGCACTGAGGAGGGGGGAAAAAGTTTCTGGCAGAAGAGGTGAGCTGAACAACTGGTGGAGGGTTGAGGGCTTCAGGGGTACCCAGAGATGGAGAATGGGGCAGAGCAGAGGTGCAAGTCCTCCCTGGCAGCTGTGAACTGTTGGACTGGCAGCATGGGGACTGCTGCATTAAAGCTGTTACCTGATTAACTGGAGAACAGCTTCAGAAATCTCATACTTTCCTATGAGTTCCAAAGATAGTTTCATTTTTCACACTTAAAGAACTTAATTGACTTTTAGAGGTTTTGCATCAGCTTCCTTTACTTGTGTCTCAACATTATGAACTTGATTGCCCTCCAAGGTCTGCACTGAGAAAAGCAGTTAAATATAGGGTTAATTTAGAGTGCACAGTTGGGTATCCTTAGTTATGAATAACTTTTTGTGAAGGACTCTTCTGATCCGTGAATTTTCAGATTTTTTAGTTTTTTTTTTTAAATCATGTTAAGTGCTGTGAGTGCCCTTATGGCAGTGCCTGTGTCGTGATAAATAGGGCACATGGTCAAAGGTAATAGCAGAACAGACCCAGGAGCTTTTCCTAAAGGTTTTGGTTTTCATTTTCTAATTGGACTGAATCTGATACCAGTTTGTAAGCAGTGTTAGCCCGGGTGCAGTTTTGGTGGTATCCTCTTGCAAGCCAGGCTCTCGGAAGGCAGAGCTGCTGGGCTGTTCAGCACGGGGGAGCAGAGCAGAGCTCTCCCTTAGCGGTGCAGCTCCTTCCCCGAGCCCCACATCCCTGGCAGATTGAAATTCAGCACCCACAGCAGGGGAGGCCAAAGGCTCTTACACACGAGCAGATGAGTTACTGCTTCATTTTTCATGATTACTCAGGTAGACAGCAGAACGCTGACAGTTAATAGAGAAAATGGGATGTGTCCTCCTCCGTGGAGATTGAGCAGGGGGGTGAGGAAGGGTGGGTTGATGGAGAGACCAGCAGCAGATCTTCCTGTCGCTGCGCAGCGCCGTACGAGTGAAGGTGCAGGGGAGAATTTGCAATGACTATCCAAGGATGTGCAAATTAGCCATCTCTTTCTGCAAAGTGTTACCACCAGCTCCTTCCTGAGCCTGGTTTCTTCTCCTTGCTTGTGGCGACCATAGGGATGTTGGCCTGACTACATCATCCTTCCAGGGGCCCCCAAGGAACGTGCTGCAGAAATAGCATGTGCCTGCTATAAAATTGTTAAAGCCATAAAGGTTACACAGCTCTAAATGTGCCTCCTGACAGAGAAGGCAGAGGAGCAGAGATAGGGTGAAATCAAAGGTTTAGTGTCTCCATCTCCCAAGGACCATAAAAAGCTCCTTCTAAGTGCTACAGAAGAAATGCACTGGAGTCTTACTAACCATGTAATTCTTCTACAAGAGGAGGAGAGAAATGCACAATGATACTGGCTGAGCTTCTGGCAGTCAGAAAAGCAGGCAGTTCTCCCTTAAGTGTCTTTTTGTTTGGTTGGGTTTTTTTGTTGTGTTGTTTTTATCACTTAATACTGTGAATAGAAAGGCTCTCAAGTCTGTGTACCCACCAGAGGAGCCTTGCTTACCTGTAAATGAAGTATGTGCTGATGTGGAATGTGTATGTCTGGCTTTTGTTCATGTCTTACCCCAACCTTGTGAGCGTGAGGGCAGCTGTTGAGTATTTTTTGCGGTGCATAGGAACTTTGCTTTTGGAAAGCAGAGGCCAGAAGGAATTGGAATTGTTATTTTTCAAAACTGGTAACGAAATCTCTTAGACTTTTTTGTAGAAGAGGCTGATGGTCCAAAGGTTTGCGCAAATTCTTCCCAAACCAGGCTATTCACTCTGCCTGCAAAAGAAGAAAATGAATGTTTGTGGGCTCACCATGGAGCAAAGTACAGGGCTTAGTTTATTTCCATGCTGCACCAATGATTTCAGGTTAATATATGCCATGAGATTGCTTTTTTTTCTTTCTATTTGCACTTTATTGCATCTCAGGTATTAATTTCAGGTTCCTAACAGTCTCTGAGAGGTACCTCTAGTTATTTTAAACAAATAAATCATGTCTGGCCTGTAGGATCCCCCCCCAGGGTGTGAAGCAAGCAAGGTGCTATTTTCAAGCGGTGCAGGTCCCCGGGCGCAGCGCACAGGCAGGTGATTGATTTCTGCAGCTTTGGTGGAGAGCACCATCCCCACCACCCTGCCAGCCAGGCCAAATGACCTGCCAATCTCCCTGCATTTCCCTGATAGCAATGCAAGCCACAGAGATGCCCAGAGAGAAAACTGGGGTGGCAGCATCATCAGGGAAGGACAAATTTGTGTTTGGAGCTCTTTTTCCTTGGTTTCTCCCTCTAGGTTACACGTGGGCTGTTTTTGCTGCAGTTTATGAAGTTCTTCAAATGACCTTAAGTCTGGGTCTTGCTTCCATTGTTTCTTGGTCTCATTACCTGTGGAGTTACACGTGGGAGCGCAGCAGGAGGAGCTCAGGGTGCCTCCCATCTCTTCCTCTTACAACGGCATTTCTTTGGGAATGTTTGCAAGTAAAAACAGCAAAATAAATACATGCTGAAGTGAATCCTAGATACCATCTCTAATTAGATTAAGACCCACAGTTATGGAATAATAAATTATCAAACTATCACAGTACAGCTTCACAACGCTCTTAAGATTGATTTTTGCTGAAGGCCTTGGCAAAGTGACTTCAACAAAACTTGGAGATTAAGCCTGATTATTAAGTGAAAATACTTTTTTTGATGCCCTTTCCAGACACTTGAGCAATTCCTAATGACCCTGTTAAAAAAAATGACACCCGGTATAACTTGGCAGCTGCACGAAACATGGCTTGGTTCATTTACCTGTGCCCAGAGCAGAAGTTAATAAGTCAAATGCTGACCTGGAAACGTGACAGTGAGATGATTTTTTACTTTCAGCCCTTCTAAATTAAAACACATGCCCTGGTGTTTCAAGTACAAGGACTCTATTAATTCCTGTCGTTGTGTTACGCCTGTAACTCAGAAGTGATTCGCAACATCATCCATCTCCAGCCTGCTAATTTTATCAAGCTGAGCTGTGCAGGGTCCATCGCCAACAATGAAACTTTACTTCGCCTCACCCATTTGTGGTGTTAATCAGCAGCTGGTTGCTCACCCAGTGCTCCCAGCAGTGCAGGGGCAACCACAGCCCTTCCCCCAAGCACAGGAAGCAGCAGTGCCCGGGCAGGGCACCTGGACTGGAAACAGGGAGTTCAAGCTCCCAGAAGTCATTCCATCTCCCTGAGCTTCACTTGCCCAGATGGGGAAGACTGGCCCTGCTTCTGACCATCCAGTCATCTGCTGTGCGTGGATGTTACACACGTTTGGATGTTAAGCTGAGTCTTGACCTAACTTCTCATGACCCCTGACATTGATTTTTTGGGGGGTTTGTTTTATTTTTTTGGCTTAGGGTAACAAAAGTATGTATCTAGCTCATAGGAATTAATAAGGAGTAATTAGATAACGTTTGTACGTGGCTTTGAGAGCTTGGGGCTTTTACTTCTTGCCTGCAGTGAAGTTAACAATCCATATACTTTTTTTCTTTGCTTCACAGGGCACTGCAAGTAATATGTAGAAAGGAGTCACTGTCTGCCACGCAGGAGCATTTAGAAACCATTATTATTAAATTAATCCAGATGGCTTGACAGTGCCATTGTGTAGGGCACTGGCCTTTTACCTCTGGACACGCAAGAACACTCAGGCTCGTAAAAGTACCCCTTACTGGCTTTCCATCTTCATTGCAAAGCTCTCGGGCTTTGCACTGCCCAAGGAAGGCCTGACTTGCAGGAGCCAAGGGAGCTGGGACATGTGGGGAATCAGCTCCACTTGGGAATTTTTACCAAAGCTCCAACTGATGTGTCTGCAAGGCAGTGACTTCCAGGGGCCTGTCCCAAACACCGGGCCACATGTCTGACAGCTAAAGATCATCAGGCACTCAGCTGGCAAGTGAGCAGTGAGAAAAGCTTGGAATAGCTTCTCCATGGAAAATTACACTTCAGGGCTTTAAATATGTAGCAGGTATCTACTCGGGGTTTCAGACTGCTGCAGAGGCTAAGGGGCTTCTGCAGTGTCACTGCCAGGATGCTCCCTGTGGAATTTGGCTGGAGCTCTGACAGACTGTGTGGCACCCACTCAGCGGAGGGTGTGGAAGGGGATGTGATTTTCCTGATGAACAGGAGGCTGTTTCCCAATCTGTAGCATTTAAATCAGAGCCCAGGAGCAAGCGTAACCAGCTGAAAATTCCCCTCTCTATCCGTGTTATTCCACATTGGTGAAGTGAGTTTTACCACCCCATGTGCCCACCTCAACTTGAACCGTTTTGGTCTTTTCTACTCTCTCAACAATTCTGTGTCGCTTGTGGATTTGGCCTCTTAGTGTTACTCTCCAGGAGCCCCCTTGGTGGCAGAGCAGCATGCTGTCACCACTGCTGGTCCTACCCACAGGCTGTACCCTGTCCCTGGCTAATGGATGGCAGAGAAGTGCCTCTCACCTCATGCCCACTTATTCCTCTTAATAGCTTCTTGTGATGACTTTGACAAAGGTTTTTAAAAGGCCAAGTGCTTTACCTGGCCTCCCTCTAGTCGTTATTTTATTGATGTTTTGCAGAAAACTAATTAGAAGCTCAGCTGCTCCTGATGGGAACTTTGCTGTTCTCTGCTGTCACATTGTGTTCACTGTGGTTCTTCAGCCCTAACTACATCCTTATTGAAAGCAGAGGTAATGTCTGTCAGTGCTTTATGCCCTCTATAAACAGCAGTTGTCTCCCCTGTTTGGTCAGGCTGCATGTCACAAGCATTTAATTTAGAGTCAGAGTTTGTGCTGAGTGAGAGGAGAGAGGGTGGAGGGGAGCAGGTGATGGAGGGGTGGGTGCTGCTCTAGAGGAGTGATGGGACTGTCCCAAGGAAAGGTGCTGGGTGAGCAAGTGGGACCTTCCCCTTCAGGAAATCAGGTCTGTCCCTGGGCTCTGCACACCAGGACCACTATGAAACAGGAGTGATTTGGTTTGTTTCCTGGTAGAAAAGGTGAGGCTGTTCCCTGTCCCTGTGGCATGACCTGACCTGCTCCTGACAGGATTTACAGACTAAACTTTTCCCTGCCTCTTAGGAGTTCCTATGACTGGGTTATATGCTGTCAAGTAACAACTTAAAATGCCCTAAATGCTTGAAATGGAGAAAAATAAATGAACTTCTCTGTGTGGATAGTTCCCAAAGGCACTGGCATAGACCGGTCTCTTGGGGCAGAAGAAAGCACATGATCTGGGGCTCTGGGGTGTGCAGTTGAGGTATAGTGTGTCCCCAGGGTGTGAGTATATGCTGGGCTGGGGCACAGAAGAAGTTTTTAACCCTTGTTCTTACTCTGGGTGCAGCGTCTGTCTTTGTTGAGCCAGACTGGGCACCACATCTCCCTGTTGAATGTAATATTTAATTTCTTCTTAAGTGGTATTGGGGGCAGGTGTTGGTAAAGCCCCATGTAAACCCTCTTCAGAGGTGGCCTGTCTCTCTGGGCAGACGTGGCCCCTGTTCCCATTTGTAAGGGCTGCCATAATGTGGCAAAGCCAACGCGAAAGAGCAGGACGTGGGTGCTGGCAGCCTCTTCAGTGAGCTGTCACCCGGCCCCCTGCCACCACTGCTGCTGCTGCCTGCATGGGGGAGGATGGATTGTGCTTTCCACCAGTACTAAATATTTTATTTGGTGACCTTCCTCTAACCAGATGCTTTATCTCAACCATACATTAAAAGAAAAGTAATAAAAAAAGGATTTTAATAAACTTAACCTCCTTAAATTGTGTAATTGTCACTTTCCCAGGATATTAGGGAAGCTGTAAGGGGGAAAAATATGTACAGAGTATTTTCTTGCTGCATTGATAATTTATTATCTAATAATCTCTTCTCTTCCACACTATTCCCAGTTTTCTCATTACTTGTATGCAGCATAATGCCCTGTTGCTCACAGCAGGTTGCTGTGCTACTGCAGAGCCACATCTCCTCCATGTCAGTGTCGAACATGCTGGGGGCTGGAAGAGGGAGGACTGTGCTGGGTCCAGGGGCAGCCAAGGCCTGAAGCTGTTAAAATTGCAAAGTGAGTTGATTTTTCTCTTAATGCTGGGCTGTTTTTTGCGAGGGCTTGTTTTCAGCAGGGTGGTGACCAGCTTCCCTGCACTGAGAAACCATGGCAGGTTTTTCTCAGAGACACAAAGCCATGGCAGGAGGTTCAGGCCCAGGTCAAAGAGAGCCACCCTTTAGGAGGCCAGGGCGTGTAGATTGGTCCCCACTGCTCTAGTGGTGGGATGCTCTTGGGCCCATGTGTGGTGGGGCCTGGCCATCGTGTGCTGTGGCCACAGGACAGCTTTGGGGGTGACACAGCCTTGGAAGAAGAGGAGGGGGCACTTCCACATACAGATCCCTTTGCTTTGCACCTCTGCACGCAGAGCTTGTCAAAGCCTGCAGGGAAAGGCAAAGCACGGTAGCAATTCTCTGGGCTGGATCCGAGTGTCCCAGGACCGTGTCTGTGCTGAAAGGTGGCACTGCCTGAACCTCTCTCAGTGTAATTCAAGTGGTAGGAGTCACCCAGAGTGGGTGCTGTTGTCACGGTAGAGAAAGTGACTGTGTGTGTATGTCTGGTATGAGACTCTTGTTGTTCTCTTCCTTCCCCTGGCTCTTCAAGCTGGGCGTAACTATGGTGGGGAAGTGTAGCCACAGCTCCAAGGACAGCTTAGTCTCTGGTCCTGCTAAGGGGCAGATCCTTCCTTGGCTGTGCTGGGCACACATATCTAGGTGATCCTGCTCTGGCAGGGGGGTTGGACTTGATCTTCTGAGGTCCCTTCCAACCTCTAGCATTCTGTGATCCTCGGACATGTGCTGGGTCAAAGTTCTTCAGCTAGCTGAGATTTAGGTGTGAGTCCTACCCTGTGGACCCCATGTTTCTCCCAGGGAGCAGTCCCAGATGAGACCTCTTCTGGTTTGACTCATCTGAATGATACTGATAGAGTTTGAATTCTTGAACGTTGCACAAACACATTGAGAGAGCAAAGTAACTCCTTGGAGAGCTCACAGACCCACTAACACAGGTTGTGCCTCTGCTGAATAAATGTTGTGTTTAGATCAAAGCAGAAGACCTGAGATAGCTGAGGCACTGCAGGATCCTGGAGGAGACAAAGCAGAGCTTGGCCTTTATCCCAAGGTTTCCCAGGTAGTTCCAGATGCCATCTGGGGGTAAGGTGACCTGCCCTGGTCTTCAGAGAGGTGTGGGTCTACCAAGTTGCCTGTGAAAATGTAAAATGCATGTGGTTCTGGAGTGAAGAGGTGGTGCACCTGGATGGTGTTATCCAGGTGCACAAGGGGAAATGGAGGTGCAATTAGGGATACGACTTCTCACTAGCTCCCCACATTTAAAAGCAGAGAATTCTCCTTTTACAGTTTGCCTTCATAAGAGAATTTATGTAACAGCTTTAGCTGCACCGGCGAGCTTCTCCCAGAGATAAATTCATACAGCAAGGCATCTCTAGATCAGAAGGTTATGAATGAAGAGTGAGCACGGGTCAGGTAACAGATGCCTGCTGCAATTTGCAATTACACACCATGGTTGGGACACACACGAGAGTGTTGCTGTCGTTAAGCTCTGGGCTGGGCAAATTGATGGATGCGATTTGATTCAAGTTGTATAGAGGGTGATTACAACAAGAAGGTAGGAAATTAAATGAAAATGTTACTGGTTAGGAACTAAATGTAAATGATTTGTGTCTGTTCTTCAGAGCTGTATGTGTGTTGATTTGCATCTACATTGCCAAGGAAGAGTGCAGTGCTGAAGGCAGATAAATGTGCTGTGGCCATGACTTACAGAGCAGCAGCTCAGCTCTGACTGCTGGGCAGGCAGCTATTTCTCTTCAGAGAGCAGAACCCGATAGTCTTGCTCATCGAGGAGAAAACTAGGGTGGTCTATGGGCTGCTATTGCAAATGAGGAGACCTGAGTTCTCATATTAATCACAGATAGTTTTGGTTGGAAAAGACTTTTAAGATCATTAAGTCCAATTGTTAACCCAGCACTGCCAAATCCATGTGTCCCTCAGCACATCATCTACACAGCTTAAGTCCCTCCAGGGATGGGGACTCCACCACCTCCCTGGGCAGCCTGGGCCAGGGCTGGAAACCCTTTCAGTGAGAGCTTTTCTGAATGTCCAACCTAAACCTCCCCTGGTGCAACTCAAGGTCATTTCCTCTTGTCCTGTTGCTTGTTCCCTGGGAGAAGAGCCCAACCCACCTGGCTCCAAACTCCTGTCAGGGGGTTGTTGAGAGCAAGAAGGTCTCCCCTGAGCCTCCTTTTCTCCAGGTCTTTGCCTGTGTTTGCTGAGTGCCTGCACCCTCTGGCAGTGCCAGCCAGGCAAGGAGTTGATCACTTACTGGTGCTGGTGACAGTGCAAACTGCTGGGGTTTTGTAGGTGTTTATGTATTGTTATGATTTTAAATGCAGGGAAAGTTGTCCAAATGCAGAGTCAGGAAATCAGTGTGCAATAGTTAAGAAAAGCACTTTGACAGGGATTTGGTTTGTGGTCTGAAGGCACAATTGGGTAGTTGAGGCAATGGTGGGAGAGAATTAGAGTCTTTAGCACAGCCTGACTTCTGGGGGTTAGTGGCAAAGTTCAGACCCAGACCTAAACGTGGGTGCAGGGAGAAATGGCTTGGACCTTATTGCTGCCCAATCTGGCCATGGAAACTGCTGCCTCTGCCTCTGCATGGCTCTCCCCTTGGTTCTTGTGATTTTAAAGTATGATCAGTCCTATTATTCATGAAAATTTGGGATGTGTCTCCCCAACAACAAAAAAGATTCTGATAAAAGCGTCAATAAGGCTAATGTTGTTTTCAGGCACTAAATTTGACTTAAAGCTGGCCTAGGAGAAAAGGAATTCATCTCTGAATACATTAGTTGATGACTGACAGGAAAATATTGCAAACGATGTAGTTGGTGTGTATTATTCAGTCACCTGTTAAGCTGGCTGAATATTGGAAAAAATGTTTTTGCAAATCTATCATAATAACTGGCAGAAAGAAAGCACTGAATATTATGCAACCATCCCTTCCACCCTGAAACTGCTCCATTATGTACCTACAGAAGCAAGAGCTTCCTAAATCAGGAGGGGATTCAAAATCAAAATCTCCCTCTCGGGCTCCTCAGGAGCTCTGCAAGGCATGAAGATGTGCGGAGGGAGGCTGGGAGGGGCTTCCCATCACTCCCGCTGCTAGTTAGAGGTGAGAGTGCCCCCCCAAGACCACATGCCTCCTCTTGGGTTGTGGGACTGCGCAGCACCTTTCCAGATACGGTTTGCACAAGTTGGAGGAGAACTAGAGGATTTTCAAGGTCCCTTCCAGCCCAAACCTCTCTACGGTTCTGTGACCCACCGGTGTGAGATGGAAGGTTTTTGCTGCAGCAGATGGGATGCTGCTTTCCAAGAGAGGGTTATATCTGCTAGTACAGGTATTAGAGGCTGCATTTGCCAGAGGACGTAAAGCTACTGCAGATGATGTCACCAGGGTGATGTCACCTATGTTCACAGTGCGTCATGTGCCCTGGGGATAGGCACTGGCTGATCCTTGCTGGTCACCTCGCTGTGAGGACAGAAGGGAAATCTGCACCTGAGAAACCCAATTCCTACATGCTGACAGCAAGTCTGGAGCAGGGGAAGAAGCCTGGAAAAATCAATGAGAATGACAGTTAGACAAGATAATAGATAATATTGGCAGATGGGAGAGCGATGGACTAGGAGGAGGAATAATCGATGAGGGAGTTCATAATGGAGATGGTGGATCACAGGAGGATGTCCAGGGCATGCTCAGCCTCTGTGTGCTGCAGCAGCAGCTCCTTGCCAGAGGGACCCTCTATTGAGTTTAAGAATTACAAAATAAAGAATTTCAAAGGCCAGCATAGAAGTAAGACTCAGAACAAACTTGGAGACTTTAAGCCAGATTTACATTGGCTCCAGACAGAATTTGATGTGCTGACTCTGTTTTCTGAATGAAGGACACAATGCTTCTCCTGCCCTTTAACCTCCCTGCTTTGTGTGCATCTTCTCGGGCTATCAAAAGCCTTGAGATTTCTCCAAGGAGCCCAAAAGGAGCTGAGGAGGAACAGGACTGATTTCGTGCCCTGTCTCATGGAGCAGGGCACGTAAACTCCAGTTCCTGCTGCCCGGGTCCTTGCCACACACGTTTATTGTGGCTGTTGATTTCTGCTCTGAGCTGCGTCCCCTGGATCTGTGATGAGAGCAGTGTAATTGGATGCACCATCATAGTGGCCAACAACAAAAAGCATTTTTCTGAAAGCATTTTTCCCCCCCTGTTGCTGAAAGATTACATCTGGTGTTATAAACCAGCATTGCTCCCAGTTGGAACCACCACTAAGTAATTTACCCTTCTAGAAAAGCTTCTTGTTATTGCAGCATGTTCACTGCAGCCATCTAGGTGAAATGATTTCTTTCAAGCTAGTAAAAAAGAGACAAGATTTTTGTCTAGTGTTGTCCAATATTTGAAAATCCTTTGATAAAAATATAGCTATAGATCCAGACCAAGATGGGGAGAACACCTATTACCAGGTTTGATTTTTAATGTAAGAGGGGAGCAGGGTGTTGGTGCGGAACAGAGGGGTGCTGGCATCCCAGAAGGGTGCTGGAAAGGGCTTGCATCAGGAAACCTTGAATTATACACTTCAAGGTGGGATTTGTGTAGGAATTTTCTGAGACCACAGGTGGATATTTCAGAGGAAAGAAATCAAAGTTTCATCAACAATGCCTCAGAAGTTTTGTGTATGTTGGGATATTTTGGGATATTTTGTCTATGTTGGGATATTTGTAAGGGAGGTGTGATTTGACTGCATTTGATTGCCCTTAATGTCACCTTCTCTCTTTGAAAGAGAAATATTCCTCTCTCCCTTACTCATGCTTACTTTCTCATGTCCTTTTCCCTCCTGGATACCTGGGAGCAATGTGAGATGTTTGTAGGAGGTGTCCATCCATGGCTACTAATGCTCACAATTCTGTTCTTTCCCTGGGCTTTGCTTTGATGGTGGCTACCCCAAAACAATGTGATGCTCAGTGTCTGCTGCCCTCTGCTATATACAGACCAAGGCTGCTGGTCTCTCACGTGTCTTGGTTGCTGGCAGAGACCTTTAAATCTGAGAGTCCTTCTCCAGAGCAGGGGTAGCAGCAGGACACAGTCTATCTGTAAATCGAGTCAGCACAGCTCGTAGTTGGGGCATGCAGTTTGCAAATTTGTTCACAAGTTGCCAGTGATGTCCAGCTCCCATCTTCTCAACTGTACTGACACAATGTCCCTACTGGAGCAAGCAGATGGAGCTGGGATATTGGCATCAGATTCAGAGAGTGTAGGACCCAATTTAGCTCCAGTTCAGGATCCAAACTGGAAAGGCTTCTGTGGTTTAGGGCTGCTGACATCTCAAAACCCTGTCTGCCTCCTGAGCTTCCCTCTGATTTGGGGTACATCCCTGTGAGGGGTGTTTTCAGATCTCAGCCTCCACCAGGACCTTTCGTCATGGTCTGGGGCAGCCTGTGCTGGCTTGGGGGTTAATCCCAGTGGCACCAGTCTCATCAGACTGGTTGGGAGGAAGGAAGTATGTTTGCTGTTTTTTTGTGTGCTGCTTTACTGGAGAGAACAAGGACTGTGGGAACAGCAAACACATGTGAGTCTGCCTGTCAGACTATTCTTGTTACCTTCTGAAGAATTGGCCAATTTCAATGCAATTTGACAGACAAGAGCTTCGAAAGGTAATAGATTTCTGAAAAGCTCTGGGAAAAATAGCTGGACAGGTGAAGAAGAGGCTCTTCCAAGAGAATACTCGGCTGGGAGAAAACCTGCAGCATGAACTTGCATTTCAGGGGAGGGAGAATGCAAAACAGTCTGTTTAAGGTGCTTTCTGTAAGAAAGTAGGACTTGCTAACTCCCCTGGCTACACTGGAACTTAAACTGTGAGGGGTTTTGCTTTTCATTTAAAAGAAAGGGGGCGGGAGGGAGCTGTGGTGTTGGATGTTCATGGTGTCCCATGTTTGGAGGCCATTGAATTAATCTAAAATAAAGTGGACATTGATAGAAAGAAAAATCAAGAAGGGACAAGACCATGTTCAGCAGGACTTCAAGAAAATAATGGGAGTAGCCAATTCTAGGGGAAAATCAAGAGCTTGCAGTTCAATAATATTATCCACTCAAGGATGCTATGGTAGCTTTGCAGAAAGTTGGTGGGTATCTCCATCACTTTTTTGCAAGTATAGAACTGGAGACAGAAGGCCATCAAAAGTCTGTGCCACAACCAGACGTACTCTCTGAGCCTCTTGGTTCTCACCTCTGAGCCTCAGTCGCAGAATACTTAATTTTCTTGTAGCCAAGGAGAAGGAAAAGAAAATGAAGGAACCATTGGTAGCTGTCATTTCTCATAAAAAACTTGAGCGGTCTTGTCTATTTTTATAACAGGATTTTTGAAAGTTTGCCAGGATTGATTTCAAAGCTGGAGAATTAGGAGATCTCTGACATCTCTGTGTCAGTTGTTCCAAAGGTGAATAATTTCTATTAAAAACAACCCTTTACTTCTCACCGAGCGCTTTCAGATGAGGCGATGAAGGCACAGCTCTGCTTTCCTTGATGCTCTTGGCTTTGCTGGCAGTTAGAGCCAGAATTTCTTCCTGAGCCTCTGCATACCAACAGTGTGGAAGCTAAATTTAATATTGCTCCCAAGTGTCCAGTCATGGAGGTGGCTGACCTTCACACCTGGCTAAATAAACCTGCTCTGCACTCCTTGCCCCATGAGGAGGTGACATGCAAAAGCCCCGTGATAGGGCTGGCAGGAGCCTGCCCTCCTAGGAGAGTATTTTGCTAGCTAAAAAAGAAAGCTTAAAACCATCAGGATGTCTCTCTGTCTGAGAAAGAAAATCTATCAGAGATTATTCTGAGCCTTGTTCCCAATCAGCCCGAGGCAATGGGTGAATTGTACGTTCCTGTGATTTAATCAAGCCAGACGAAGCGTGGTCCAGCTGTTCCTTGGTGGCTGGGATGCCGCCCTGGGCGCGGGGTGCGGCAGCAAGGCAAAAACATCCCCCAAAGGCAGCAAACGGGGGCCTGGGTAGATAAACTGTCTGAAAAATGGTTACACTCTCTACCCTGCTTAGCCTCTCCGTACACGAAATGGCCAGCTAATAACAGACAGATCCTCAAATCGCTATTGAAGGTGTTGTGGGAGAACTGCCTCACTCTGCTAACTTTCAATAATCGGTGAAGCAATGGCAATAGAGTTTGTGCACTGCGGTGGAAGAGATCTATTAAGAGTCCTTTCCAAGGCTGTGCTGCTGGGGAGAGCAGTTAATTGAAACTATAGTGCTTATTTTAATTGTGTCTGTCCATAAGCTTTAGCTCGAATTGCCCTGTCGAGGTTCCTTCCCCGCTCGCTCGCTCTGCTCCTGGGCTGGGTGATGCTGCAGTGTCAGTGCTTCTTACAACAGGTTGGCATTTACTTTTGTGAAGTGCAGCAGGACTTCAGAGCTGCACGAACACCAATCCCTCAGCATCTTCCCTGAAGAGAGACGGGGCTCTCTTCATGCTTCCCATGTCAGGTGCTTATGGCCTGGGGCTTTATCTCCAGCTTGCAGGTTCACTTTGAGCCACGTTACTTCTTGCCCTGAAGGAGAACAGCACCTTGGCATTCATTTTGTTGCTCAGTAATCCAGACATGGGACCTTGCTGAGGCTGTTCATCTTCTGAGTGCAGAAGCAGCATCTCTGAATGCTGCTGCGATGAGATGCACAAGCTCAGAGCCAGTTTGGGGGTTGGATGCAGCATGTCTTGTGTGACAGGTTTGGACTCGGTCAGTGGCAACGGTGGATACACAGAGGGGACAGGTGCTGAAATGGATCAGGGTACTTTTGCCGTGGACAACTTCAAAATGGTCTGACCCACTAACTGCTGGGAGTGGTGTGGCTGCCAACACTGGCCAGCCAGAGCAGAAGAGATCGGGATACTAGTGATTAAAGTGATGGCAGCAGACTGGGGAGATAAGGAGCAGTGTTAGAAGAGATACCCAAGTCAGAAGCCGGATTAGTGAGCGTGGGGGTGGCTGAGGCAGTGCTGGGGCCAGGGAAGGGATAATCCTGCACGGGAACAGTCTGGCAAGAGAGCCCTAGCGCTCACTGCCATGGGCTTTAGCCCCATGTTGTGCCAGAGCTGTGCTGCTTGCCAGGCTGCTGTAAAATAAAGCAAGCCCAAGGAACAATTCCTATTGAGAAATCCAGTTTGTGCGGGGGAGGTCAGAATCCAGGCTGCGCTGAGGGTCCCTTTTGTGGGTGCTGCTTTTCCGGGACCTGATCTGTTGAGGGAGAAATGAACCCTGAATTTTAATATTTACAGAGGCAACATTAATGGTGAAGTTATCAGTGTCATGTGTTAGTTTAGATCTGACCATTCCTCCCTTCAGTTAAACAAGTGTTTTGCCTTCCAGGAGGGTCTGGCTGACCTGTGGAGCAGGAGCCAGGATCTGTGTTAGAGCCAGACCCTGCATTGCTGGGTGGCTTTGCAAGTCTCATCACCCCTGCCTCTCCCTTTTTCCTGCAGGCAGTGAGGGCAGTGGTACAGTGAGGGCGGTGGCACAGCGAGGGCTGGAGAGAAAATGCCCCATTCAGCATGTAAGTGGCAGTAAGTTGCTAGGAGTGAGGTGGGTTGATCCAAACAAACCAGATACAAACCTGGTGGCTCAGGCAGTCATCTCAGCTGGGTAAGCCACCCCAGGGGGCTCAGCTTCCCCCCTCAAGTTCCTAGACCCATCCCTCCCCTGCAGAGGAATGGGATGAGCATTCAGCACGCTTGCTTCCCTCCGCAGCCCCAGCAGCTTGTACTGTGCCGGCAGTGTAAAGGGGACTTAGTGTAAATTAAATTGAGTGTAAATTATCCTTATTTCAAAACTGCTTTGCAGTGCCAAGAAAGTATCAACTGGTTTTAAGTCTACATGGGATCCAAGCTTGTTATTTTAAAAATCTGATCACCTTGAGCTTGGGATCCCTGGGAGGCTTCAAAAGTCTCCAGCAGAGTCTTGCTTTGTTTGCGTGGATTAAAAATGTAAATATATTTAGGCTATGAATGCAGAATGGGGAGAAAAGAAAAGATTAAAAAAAATTATGCATTTCCGATTTTTAGATTTATGCTCTTCCTCATAAAAGCGTGAATGACATTTATTTGGCTGGCTGCATAATCCATGTTAACAAGACAATTAGTATGTGCTGAAAGTTATTATTTTCCTCGGCACGTCAAAGTCAGGACTGCTGTTGGATTTGGAATGGAGCCTTGATTCATTTCTTCTTTGTGGTAAAAGATAATATTGAATTTTTCTCCAAAGATCTTGGCAGCATGTAATTAATACTTTTTTTTTTTTTTTTTCTGCCTTAAATAAAATGGAGCAAACCACAACAACCGAACTGGAGAAAAAATTCAGACAAAAATGAACATTTCTTCTTTAATGATGTATTGAGTGAATTCCATGCTTCTGGAAGGCAGCAGACTGACAGCCATGGACGGCTGCAGCTCCCTCCTCAGTCATGGGGCAGGTAGAGGGTGAGCAAAGGAGCTGGTTTTTGCAGGTACTGTGATGTGTCTCTAAGGGGGACCTTTGCTGGAGTTTCTCACCTCTGCAGAAATAGGCTCAAAGACATTTGGGTGGTAGGATCGGGACTTTGAGAAAGCCCCAGATGCTGCTGCATTAAGTGGTTGTTTATTACTTATCTTAGTGTGTAAAGACTGTGTTCACTGCTCCCTTCTGTTCAGGTGCTTATGCCAGGGCTCTGTGTTAGATTGCTGCAGGTTTCTTCTACAGCAGGACTACTGATAGTTTTTCAAGGTTTGTGTCTGTGTGAAGTATCATAGAATTGAATCAGACTGATTTGGGTGGGGAGGGACCTTTCAAGGTCATCTAGTCCACCTCCCGGGCAGGGAGCAGGGCCATCTGCAACCAGAGCAGGGTGCTCAGAGCCCCGTCCAACTGACCTGGAATGGTTCCAGGCAGGGATGGGGCATCGACCACCTCTCTGGGTCAGGGTCTCACCACCCTCAGTGTCAAAAGTTTCTTCCTTCTCTTTGGTCTAAATCTCCCTCTTAGTTGAGAACCAGCACCCCTTGTCCTGTCCCAACTGGCCCTGCTGAAATATTGTCCTTAACTTTCTTATAGGCTCCTTTAATTACTGAAAGGCCACTAGAAAGTCTCCCTGGAGCCTTCTCTTCTTCAGGCTGAGCAGCCCCAACTCTCCCAGCCTGGCCTCCCAGCAGAGGGGTTCCAGCACTCGGATCACTTCCTTGGCCTCCTCTGGTCCTACTCCAGCAGGTTCATGTCCCTCTTGTGCTGAGGTCCTCAACCAGTCGTTAGGTTACAGCCCTTCCTCAGCGTGTGTGAGCTGCAGTGTGACCGGGCTCTCCTCTCTTGCCTCAGCTTCCCCCCTTGCAACAAGGCCAAGAAGAGTTTTCTGCTTTCTCCGGGGAAAGGCAGAGAGCGGCTGATTAGCATTTGTGAGGCAGAATGATGGACACCCTTGGACAGCCCAGGATTAATCCAGTGCGGGGGCTGGAAGGGTGCCGTAAATAAGGTAGAGGTTCCCCATAGAATAAGCATGAATTTAAGCAGCAACTCTCCTGTTCCCTGAGTGGTGTCTATACTGGGCTGCAACTGTGCACAAAAAAGTGTGATTAAATCCCCAAATATCCTTCATTCAGCTGAGGGGGCTGGGAGGATGGGCCAGCAATTAGTGAGGGGAGTGCCTGGCAGTGGGATGAGGGGAGAGGGCAGGTCTGCACATACAGAGCTGATCCACCCACCCCAGACCCCGGGAGTGTGAAAGCAGGAAAGAGGTAGGGCCAGCGAGCTTTGACAAATAGCAAATGTGGCAGGGAAATTGATGAAAAGCTTCAGAGAGGTGAAAAGATTTAGGGTTAAGTATGAAAAATATAAGTGTTCCTGGCAGCACGGCAATCTTCACAGTCATATTTCAATTCCTAGATGAGTGTTTTATTTAGGAAGGTCACTGATTTCTTGGGCAGCCACGAAGATGTGGCCATATTTGCCTCTCTTTTTAAACACAGAAGCATAAACAGAATCGCAGCATGTGTTTTCTTTTTATTCAAACCTAAGTCCTTTATCAGTCTTTCCCCATCTCCCTGCAAATTGTTTGTTGAGGAGGGACTTTAATTGCTCCAGAGCTGGTCCTCTGGGTACAGCTTAATTCCTCTTATCTGGCAATCCTGGCGCGTCCGCGCTCGGCTCGCTCCAGACCACGGCGAACTCATTTAAGCCATTAACTGTGACGGAAGCAAACGTGAGCCTTTTGAGAAACACTGTGGGATGACATGTGCCCATCAGCCCCAAATAAGGGTTAATTTCATTCATCAGGAGATGCGATTAAACCACTTTAGCTGGTGGTAGTTGTTCTGGGCTGGACTACCTATTATGAGCGTTGACACAGTGTTTCAGGAGCTGTGATTTCTGGGTTTTCTCTTGCTGTTTAAACACTAGAATAAATTAGGTCCCAACAACTCTAGATGTAAATAATTCCTACAGGATATTTTTTTTTTCCATATCTCGGCCAATCACTGTTGTTATTTTCATAATTATGCCGTTCTCCATCTGCTTGATGGAGTTAATGTCTCACTTTGTCAATCACTGGCCCATCTTTCTCCAGCATCTCGGCAACAGGCAGCCAGCGTATGCAGAAATTAGGCTATTTTCCAGGCATTTAAATGACAGCTTTTAGTACACGGGTGCTCATCTTTGCGTGTATTCATTGACTGGCTCCTTAGTTCTGCCTCATTAGGGAAAGTTGTGGGTGCAGGAGGGGTTGAATTCTGCATCTCTCCACGCCCCTATTTCACGATGCAGTTGGGCACAGTTGTTGATAGAGCAGAGTGGATTTTTTTCTCTGTCTCCTTTTCTCCCCTCAGAATTTGACATCGCTCTCCAAAAGGCAAAGCCAAGGGAAGCCCTGCTGGGGCATGGCTAGAGGTGGTCAAGAGGGTGCACGAGAGAGAAGCGGCTTTGTGCCTTGCCACATCAACTGTGCTGTGGGACTTGACTTGTGCAAAGATCCTCTCTTCTCATTCATGTGACACCAGCCACAGGCCTCAGCAAGAAGTAGGGTGAGGGCAAAGTGCTGTCAGGTGTCTCACTGTTTGGTACCTCCAGGAAGGGCCAGTTCTTTAGGGAGGTGGTGGAACCCCCATCCCTGGAGACTTTTAAGGTCAGGATTGGTGGGTCGTTGAGCAACCTTCTCTAGTTGCAGATGTCCCTTCTCCCTGCAGGGGGGTTGGACTAGATGACCTTGAAAGGGCCCTTCTCACCCAAACCATCCTATGATTTTGTGATTCTTGTGGCACCATCTTTTTTTAGGTGGAGAACAGCCCTCCAGGCTTTTTATTCTCTGATGTTTTGCATGCTCCAGCCTCGCTGTAAAGGAGCAAGACAGAAGAGAGGACAGAGTGGCCATGCAGGGGCCACAGGCTGGGTGGGTGAGAAGGATTTAAATGTGTTGCTAATCACAGAGCAGCTCAGTGCTAGCTGTAAAACCTGCTGGAAATCTGGGAAAGTCCTGACCAGGCAACACACCCTGACCTGGCCTTGAAGCCAGCATCACCCTCCTGTGTCCCAGCTGGGGGGATGGAGAGGGTCAGGAGGTGCTCCCCTGCCTTGTAGCGGGGTAGAGGGGTTATCAACAGCCTCTTTGTGTTTACTCGTGGGCTCTGAGCATCAGAAGGTTTTATGGACATGAATAAAACCAGACAGAGAAACCACGGTGTGGTGTAGCCTGGCTGTGCCTGCTCATCACTGAGTGGGGTTGTACAGGATCTTCAGTGGATCCTGATATATCTTGCACCTCCCCAAATCTTGTTACGGTGTCTGGAAAACAGAACCAGTAGAGCACCCAAGCTGGCTCAATTAAAGCTAGTTTGAGTAGTTCTGCACAGATACAGCCTAAGGGGATAAGCGCTGGTAATTTGTTCTGCACAGCAGTTTGGTTACCTGTAAACAGACATGGATCCTGCTAAATGCAGCCATGGTAATGAGCTGAGGCTGTTGTGTAATTAATATTTCAAACATTCCCAAGCTAGATTGATATACTGTAAATGAACAGTGTCAGATGACAACAGAAATTAGATAAGGAGCAGCTGGAAGTGATCTGCTTGTGTTTAAGGTCTAGCAGTGCTAGGAACCTGCTTTTATTAGCAGCAACTTGAAAAAACTTCAGGGTTTTTTGGAGAGGTACTCTACATACTGGGTGAGAAGGGGGGGCTCATCTTCTTGCTCCCCACTACCCATCATGAGGATCAGCTCCTTTGTTAGCACAAGCCAGCATCACTGTGCCAACCACGTTCGTTAGCTGCGTGTAATTGCCCTGTGGTTTAGAAATTGCATGCAGGGTTTGGGGGCAGAGGAGCTCTTTCTGAGATTCATAATAAAATGAGAAATTGGGTAGCTGAGCACAGAGATTTGAATTTCAGCAGAGGATGCTTCCCTTAATGAAAGGTAGGATTTTTTCAGTGATTACTAAGGGTTACAATTTGTAGGTTCCTGGAGCAAAACCAAGCAGCTGCACCACCTACATCCTGGTCACAAATTTACCCATTTCTCTTAGTTATTATCCATCTCAGTATAAAGTTTGTACTTCATTTTTGGCGTGTTATTCATGCAATGTGGATTTGGTTCAAGATCTTTGATCGCTAGTAGATTATTCAGTTTAATACTGTGTTTTGTGTTGTGTGTATTATACCTGCTTTGAATATTTGCCTGGTTCACTTTATTTACTGCAGAGGAGATGTCGTGTCCCCTTCATCCTGAGTGGTTAACAAAAGTTCGAAGGCTGGCTGATTTGTTTCTGTCAGGATGAGAAAGCAGCAATATGTAGCAGCTACATTTTCTGTGTGGCTTTTTCTTTAATCATTCACAGACATAAAAAAAAAAAAAAAAAGGCAAATGCACAATCCTTCAGCACAAGAGAGATAATTCAAGCAGATTCTTGAGCCAGAAAACCACACGTCTGCCACACCAGTGAGTGCTGTGACCGGAAAACTAAATCTCTCAAATCCCACATTTGTGACTTCTCTTGGCTTTCTGCCCCTGGACCAGGGAGCGTGGGAGCAGAAGGGCAGCTCTGCCCTTGCCTGCCTCCTGCCCACACCTCCTGCAGTCTCCCAGGCTGAAGGCATCCTCGCTGCTGAAGGTCCTGGCTGGCAGAAGGACTCCCTGGCAGGTGGGCCAGATTGCCTGGCAGAGACTGAGCCTGAGGCTCAGCTTCTTAGAGAAAGCATCCTCAGGATGCTCCTTTTTGTATCAGGTTTTGGAAAAGGCAGCTGGAAGGTGGTGGTGTCATCACATAGGACACCATCTAGAAGATGGGATTTCTTGTCTCTCCCCATCCCAGCCAGCCCTGAAATACACTGTTTTAGCATCATTATAGGATACTGTGGGATGCTTTTCTTCTGATAAAATATATTCTGTTCAATATTGAATATCTATCTACACTGCTCAGTATGTGTTTCAGGTGTCTGTGAGCATTCCTGGGCTCAAAATATACCTGGTAGCAGCTGCTAGCCGCCTGGATTGCAAGTACTGTTGGGAAACAAAAGAACTTTTTAGTCTTTTACAAGGCATGGCATAAAAAGGGGGTGATTTATTTTCAGTTGGGATAAAGAACCTTTGTAGAAGAGAAACTTCTATGATGGTAAAACTCATTTTGAAAAAAGGAAGAGGAAGATATTTATTTTCTGAAACATAAACTCCCTGCTGTGGAAAACTATCGAGGCAAGTAGATGAGTAAGATTATAAAAAGGATTAGATATGGATTATCCAGGATTAAGGCAATGAACTCTCTTGGATAAAATTCACAAGAGGTTTTCATCCTGGTGTGTTTGGGGTTCTGTACAAACTGTTACTTCTAAGTAGGAAAAAAAATCCTGTCTTCCTCACTGCAAAGACCAAAAGATTGTTTGGTTTTTCTCCATTTCATTCTTTAAAAAAGAAAAAGAAAAATACAAAACCAACAACAACAACAAAAACAAACCCAAACAAACAAAAAACCACAACCAAACTAAAAAATCCCTCCCAAAGTGAACAAGGGCTGAGTGTAAAGACCTTAAAATAGTGAGTGGTAAAACAATACCTGATGACATTCAATGCACTTGAATATAAAGTATGCACATGGGGAGAAAAAAAACCCGTGTTAACTGTATATGTATACATATAAATATATGCACTAAGTGTGTATATACTCTGATTGTCCTTGACCTGATTAGTGGCCTGGAGGAATGAGATGTTTGATTTACAGAGTTGGAAGAGAGGGTAAGCTTGGTGCTCGAGAGCAATCAAACAGGTGAATGAAGTGTGAGGAATTACCAAGGAGTAAACAGAGCAGGACAGAAGAGCTTGTATCGTTGCTGTGATGTGCAAACCCCTGCTGATCTCCTCTGAGCCCAAGGCTGGGCAAGAAGCACAGAGCAGCTTCCCCCCAGGGTCCAACTGTAAAAGGGCCAAGGAATCCAACTTGGAAAAGGTGGGGAGGAAATTATGACAGAGCTGGAGAAAATCAGGAGTGGTTTGAAATGGGAAGAGAGGTTCACTGCCTGTTCTAACCCCATGCAGATTCAGACTCAAACCAGCAGGTTCAGAAAACCCCAAAGAAGGGTTTTCTTCAGGCAGTGGATAGCTGAGATGTGGAGTTCCTGGGCACCATACATTGCAAGGCAAAAATCCATCATTACATTTAAAAAGTTGACTTAACAAAACTGTATGGAGGAAAAATCACACAGGGTTTCCCATCTTAGAGAGACACAGCCCCTGGCTCAGTGAGCCCTTGAGCCAGAGGCTGCAGTAAGGGCAGTGGCAGTCCCAGGAACATCTTGCTGCTTGTCCTCTTCTTACACATGTCCCCACAACACTGGTCAGTGGCGGCTGCAGTAGCCAGACCAAGGTGGTTGTGTGGTGTATGATGTTCTCTGACGCTTCCAGCCCTGTCCTGTTAAAGTGAAGCGTTGTTATCTGTGTGTATTAGTACAGAGCTTTAAGCATCACCTTTCACGAGTGTTTGGTCTTAGAGTAAATTTGGAACTGCAACAGTCCAAGATATCATCTCCATCCCTGTTTCTAATAAAGGAGCTATTGCTTGGTTGTAGACAGCAAAAAATAATTTTCAGATGTTGCTGCTACTCTCAGCAGGGTGTAATAGAAACTCATTACTGTTCACAAGTCTAACTTAATTACATTTTTTCTTGAAGGATTTTATGCTGGCTCAGCGGGAAGAGCAGCTCATCTACATACATTCAGGGGCTGTCTTCTCAAAATTTAGTAATATCTATGGTAAATGCCTAAGAAAGGTGGGGAATTACTTTAGGACCTTCTTTTGATCAATGCAAGCTGCAGCATGGATCCACCAGACCCCCAAGAAACATCATCGTGCCCAGTATCTGAACTGATAAACAATGAGATGTTACCGTGCACTTTCTGTGCTCTTTGCTTTCATCAGATGGTCACAAAAACTGAAAATTAGTTATTTCTTCACTGGTCAAATCTTGAAGGCTTTACTCAGTTTATTCTTAAATTACCTTTGCAGGAAGAAGTTCTCCTTCACAGAAGGCTCAAGGCATTACTGCAAATTCAAAGAGCAAAAGACAAGACACTGGAATTCAATCTGAGGTGATAAAAGCATTCTTCAGTTACCCAGCGATGACGTCTAACCTGGCACTGGACACACTGCGTGCATGAGGTGGGTGTCCTTACCTCTGGCGTGTGGTTAACCAGGGGGTACATTGCTGCAGGCCACTTGGTCATTAGGTGTGGGGGGCCCTTCCAAGGCCAGGTCCACCAAAGGAAGCTTTCCACATCCATGCTGTTGTACGAGCTCCCGGCACGCGTGATCCGGAGGGTACATCGGGGAGCTGAAAATACCCGAACACATTATGCCTTTGAGTGCTTTACTCATGGATTAGCTGTTGTGAGGGTCAGCACAGCTTCACAAAGCTGCTTTCTAGGTCAGCCTGGAAGGTCTCCGCAGTCTGACCCCAGCCCAGCAATTACTGCTGCTTGGCATGAGTTTGGGTGGGTGGTCGTAGCCTGCACAGCGATGGGTCAGAGAGGATGAACTTTGCAGGCAGGCTTCAAGACAAGAACAAAAGAGAGGTGAAAGGAGGTGAATTCAGCCATATAATTAGCTGTGTAATTAAACTTTCTCTAGGGTGAGGAACTCTGGGCCAGTTCTGCCTCCTGCAAACTGCGGTGACACCTCTGACTTCAGAGAAATAAAAGCAGTGCCTTTGAGTATTTGTCCGAGGGGGGACACGGGTACAGAAGCAGCTCCTGGTGTAGGTTTAGCTAATGTCTTTGGGGTTAAACTGGAAGGATTTAGCTGTTGATATGGCAGAGGGGGTTGCCTAGTAATGCACATGGCCCCAGTGGGGAGAGAGAAAGTCTGAAACAAAGCAAAAGTAATTAAAGAGAAGCAAAGCAGGCAGCACTTCTCTGGTGATAATCTATGCAAACAACAAGGTTTATTGTTTGGACAATCAATAAACCATCCCATTTCATTTTATTTTTGTGGGGTTGCATATACTGGCTATATTGTGATAGAAACATTGCAAAGAATTGATTCGCAGATAGAAATGTATCTGGGTTGCTTGTGGTTTATTAAGAAGATCAAGATAACAAGTGCTGCATTATTGATCAAACCCAGAGGGACACTTCCTTTTTTTTTTTTCTGCTTGTCGATGAAATCCCGTTGTAATTATTTTCTCCTTTTTCTCATTCTTCTTTTCCTCTTCCCCCTCCCTAGCTCTCTGGAGGTGCAGTAATGAAATAAGCACAAAAAAATGTCAGTCAGAGCTGGCAATGGGCAGGAGAAGGGTAGAGGAAGGGACAAGCAGAGATGCTGCAAGGCAGGAACGTGTTTGCCAGTGTGTAGGAGAGTGCTAATGCTCTTCATCAAAGCTTAACAGGGGCAGAAGCTTAACAGAAGCTGAAGTAGCTTTTTTTTTGTTTGCACTTTAAAAATCTTTCATTGCGGATACAAATCTTTATTTACAGCATAATCAGGCCTGCCTACTGGGTCCTGTGCAGAGCTGGATTTACCAAGCACGGGCACTGCTGTAGGCAAGGGGAGGGAGAGCTGGTGGTCTGCTGGTTTTAGCAGAAGAAAAAAGGGGGTCTTTTCCCAAGGCCCTGCAAGGAGATTTGTCTGTGTGTGCATAGCAATTATGACCACGGTGCAACAGTTTTGGGGGCAAGCATGGACAAAAGATATTTCTTGGCTCTAGGCTGGAGAGATGAACTTTTAAACACTGCATCTTTACATCTCCTGCTCCAGCCTCAGAGACTGCAGGATGGGAGGAAGCTTCTGCTAGTGCTGGGTTTGCTTATTCCTACCAAGCTTCCTCACTGGTTATTAACATATTGGCTTTAAAGTTCTTTCTGGGAATGAAAGTTCTCCTCCCAAAGCTCCTTGAACAGCATGCTTGTGCTTATCCCCTTGGTTATTGCCTCCACTAACACACTGCTGTCAGGCAAACTTTATCTTGAGAGCTAATGCTGGCCTGGAGGTGGAGGACCATGGTTCCCACGCACATCGCTGCCATCCAAGTGATGCTGCAGCTTATTGACAACCCCCGTTTCGCTCCCCGTGGCCAGTCCAGCTGCCAGCCCAGCTTGAGCACAGCTCAAACTTTCCACTCGGAGGCTGTGGGACATGTTCCTGTCCTTCTATATCCAACATATATCTTCTGTACTCAGCATGTTATTTCCTTCTGAAGTCCTGCGTGGGCTGAGGGTGCAGCCCCGGGGCTCTCCCACTCCGCTCTGCAGCCCCCGATCGTCCTCCTGCTGCCTGTGTGTGGTGTTCAATTTGTGCAGGCTGTTTTCCCACTGCATACATCCCATGATCCCATTAAATTAAAAAAAAACAAACCAAGCAACAACTTGCCTGGGCATAATTGGGTTATGTTTTGTTTATGTAATCACCCAAACAACACGTTCAAGATGCTAGGAGAGCAAAAAGCCTAACAGAGCTAAGAAGGGGCCAGAATTAAACTGGTTTCTGCAGTTGCCTCATGCACATGCTTGCTCTGACCATCTCTAACTGCACAGTCATGTTTAAAAGCTCCCTGCTAGTGACTCGTGTCCTTTCCAGGAAGATGAGACAATTAAATGCAGTAAAATCATCTCTAGCTGGTTTAGTTATCTTTTTAACATAGGAATGATTTTGTTTGGTTTGTCTCATTTTCTGAAATACCTGACTCATTTTGGCTGAGCTATTTCAAACCTCTTTAGCCTTATGTAGGCACTCAAGATATACAGTCTAACCTTGCAGAGAAATTGGCATTATAATCCAATGAAAACATGCCTAACAAGAGGCACTTTTAGTGGGGGTGCTTTTTATATCACCCGATGGTGATGCATGTGGCTGACAAATATGATTTATTTTCTTATAGAAGAAAATTACAGACTGATGGTGGAGATCCAGAGTTCTGCTCTTACTTGAGAAGTGATAGACAAATGCTGGAGTAAACCAAGGGCCAGAAGCTCCTAACATGACGAAGGTGGATGGCACTGCCTATCAGCCTTCTTGCTGGGCTCAGGTCAGAAGGAGAATTTAAAAGGTTTTTGAGAGGTGTTACGACCCAGTAGTCTCACTGGGTTTGTCCCATTGTCAATGAAGAATGAGGCAAGTCCTGAAAGCCGTTCAGGATTTCTGTAGTTCACAACTACACTCCTAATTCAAGTAGATATGACAGGTAGGTAGACTTCCTTTTGCCTGAGTAAAATGACTACAATATTTCCTATAGAAGCACCAGCTTTACTGGCAGAGGTGGGAGAGGGCATGAATCAGAGAAGGCAAATTTTATATTCAAAGGTAGTCTGGCAAGTTCTTATGGCACTTAATAGCTGGCATACTCCCACTGCAAGAGAAGCAGAAAGCAAATTCAATCATTTATGTTACAAAAATCCCACTGCTCTTTATTATGTGCACAGATGGTGTCTCGGGAGCTTTGCTGCCAGTGCTCTGCATGCCTAATGCCAGGCAGGGAGCATTGCTTTGCCGGCCCAGGTGACACTGGGAAAACTCCTTTTTTCATTTGCTAGAACCATGTGGATTTCCAAGCTCTCCCATTTTTACATTTTGTTTAAGCCCATCTTCCATCAAAAAGTCAAAATATTACTGCAGACCACATTTAGCAGAGGTGAAGGTAGAGGTACAGATGAGAACAGATTATGCACCATGAAAAGCAGTCTCAAACAGGCCAACAAAGACAAAGCTATAGCAGGACATCTAATACAGTGCAAAATGAAGTTGCTTTGTCTTAAATCCTTTCACATGTACAGAGATTTTTAAGGGTAGAATGTGGAATCAGCTAGATTTGTGGAAATATTTCAACTCCAGGAATGGAATAACCTAACTAAATGCCTTTATGTTTTATAGGAGGGCTTCTTAAAACAGCAGCATCTTCTGTAAGAACTGCATTTCTGCAGCTGTTTATAAATAGCCCCAGTCTGGCCTTTTCTAATAAGCAGCATCTTTCTTCAGCTGGCCACTCTGCTGTGGCAATGAACCGTGGGCTTGCTTTGCTTCTCTGCAAGCTGGGTTTGGGATAGTCATCTCACTAAAAGCTACAGGACTGTAGAAAGGTCAGATCTGCTCAGCCTCTTTTTACATGTGCCACACTAAGACTACGCTTTAAGGAATAAAACTCAATAGGTTTATGCTTTCCCCCTCCAGCCCAGAAGCTCTTCTAGCACTTAACAGCTATTGTGTCATGATATACAGCATCACTAGGACAGAGCAGAGCACTACCCCGGGTTCATAAGTAGGAGAAAAAGCCACAGAGGACCTGGCTGCCTTTTGAGTATCACAGATCTTACCTCAAAAAATGCTTTGGGCCAGTAGAGTTTAACTCCAAGGCCCTCCAGCTGGCAGAATTTGCTAATTTCATGCTGATAGAATTATTCCTGTCAGCTGATACATTTGGGTTGTTGGGTTTTTGCTGTTGCTCTATTTTTTTAAAGCAAACCCAGAGGAGGTAAATACCATCAGGCTGTAGTTGGTGGGCTATGTCCTTGGCTTTCATTCTGCAGGCTGTGTGCTGCTGAGTGGAAGTATGCTTCACAGGGGAAGCTGCAAACGGCCAGAAGTCCCAGGGTATGTGGAGTAAGAGTAGATTTTTTTCAGTTTCTGTGTCTGTGTCTGGGATGCTTGTATTCTGAATATGTTGGAGGTCATGGCTTTAAGGTGTATCACATGTCAGATTACAGGCCAGCTGAGATACTGCCTGCAAAGGATTTCAGGTAGAATTGCTACTGTTGCAGAGCATTTGAGCCTTGTTTAGTTGAAAACCAAAGGATTTCACCTAACCACAGTGCCTCTGTGCTGCCTTCATCTCCTGCAGGTGGGTCAAGATAAAATGAGCTCCATGGGAGCATCACTTTGAAGACTTTGGGTTCTGTGTTTATCAGGGCTTGTGTCTCTGTTTGCCATGGACTTCAGCATGTTAAGCATTCAGGTTGCTCTGATAATCTAGATCGAATTGTCTCTAGGTTGAACATCCATGGAGGCAGAATTTACTGAGAATTTTGTCCTAGATTTTTTCTTAATTTTCCCAACCCTGTGTTTAAAGGACCCTTGCTAGAGTGCTTTCTAGTTTTCTCTGCTGATCTTAATTAATCAGCCCTGTTAGACAATTGCAGAGCACAGTATGGATCTGGGATGTTCCTATATTTAGTGATTGTTGCTACAATCACTGCTTTATTTTCCTCTTGGTCTTCCATTTTCCTTTAGTGCTGCTTGTGAATTAAAAGGCCAAAGCAAAGAGCACTACTTGTTAGCCATGCTCAGATGGCCCTGATGCCCTGGAGAACTGAAAGGGATGCTCAGGGAATTGAGGGGTGGTCATTTGTCTTTGCATAACAATTTTGCTGACTTCTGAAAGAAGTTTAATGTTTCCAGCCTTTCACCTTCAATGATACCAGCAGAGCTGACCTGAGAGGCTGGCCCAAAGGAAGCTAATGAGAGAGCTTGCACCATGAAGCTGGAGGAGTCGATAATAATGAATATTTACGTGGTGGAATTTTCTGCTGCCACCACTGAACTTTTTTTCTACTAATTACTGCCATTTATAAAGTCCTGCCAACACCTGACTAATGAGGGCTCAGCACCAACTTTACTTAAACTATGGCCTTTTGTTTTCTTGGTTGTGCAATGTGTGTGACAATTGCCAGGTTGCTGCGCATGAAGGTTTTAGAGAGATTAATGGAATATGGACACAGCCTTGCAAGAAGCCCTTGATGATAAAGATAGAGGTTCTTAATGAAAAGAATGCCTTTTGGAGTTCTGAGAAATGCTAGTTCTGCTGGTCTGCTGTTGAATGTTCAGAGAGATGACAGATTTTGTCTTCTCCTTTCTAGGATGAGTCTGGATGTTTGAAAGAGGACTATGAAAGGGTTAACCTGAAATTGCTCCAGAGTCCTGCAGAAACAGGAATATCTGCTCTGGAAAGAAAAGAAATGAGGACGCTGAGTGCTTTATGCTTACAGTCTTGGTGGCTGTCTACCATATAATGGCAAATGGTAAGGAGCTGGAACTTGCTTTTCTGCTGCTGAAAACTAGAAAGAACTCTTTGAATTATCCTTTTTTTTTTATTTAACTTTTTGTACATACCAGTTTATTGAATCAAGTACTTGCAGGAAGAAAAATGTCTCCCTTTGCTTCATGCAAAGCCCTTGGTTGAAGCGCCACCCAACTGACTCTTTTCAGAGCATTTAGACAGAGCTGAAGTCCCCACGATGCATGCAAGGACTTCCCCCACCCCTAAGGACACCACAAGGGTGCTTCACTGTTTAAAATTAGCTTAGTTGCATCAGTAAACGTTATTGAAGAGGTAGCTTTTAGCTGTAGGACCCCTATTTTTCTCGTGCTGTTAGCTGGTGAGTAACATACTACACCGAGTCAAGTTCCTCAGTACTTGACCTTCCTGGGGACAATGCTGTTCTATTTTGAGTGCTGGAGTGGAGATGTTGTGGGAATGCCTCACATCTGAATTTTGTAGGGCTTCAGGGAGTCTGTGCAGAACGAGCTCAGAGATGGAAGTCAAATCCTTCAACGGGGAGCAGTTCTGAATCCTTTGAGAATGTGGAATCCTTGACACTGTTGAGGAAAGCTGGGGGTGTAATTTTAGGACCGAAAAGACAGTCTGACTCTGAGACATGAGGTTTGGAGCTGTGAATTTCAGTGGATACCATGCTCTGTCTTCTATCCTTTCAGGCTTGTTTCACGTTTAAACAGTGTAATTGCTGTTAAATGCAAGCTCTCTGAGCTTTAATAAAAATAGCACCACATTAACCTAACGAGTTACCGTCAGGATTGATAACATTTATTGAAGGACTTATATAATGGCTTTGTCTGCAATAAAAAATGATAGGACTCTATGACCTTAGAAATCTTCCTGGTCCCAGTGCTTCTGTTACAGGCAAACTAGCCACGAGAGGGCAACAGAAGCTCGTGTGCCACTGGTGGGCCTGTGAAAGGGGTGTAATTAAACATCTTTTAACACATAAATCTGTCAGGTCTCAGAAAAGTATTTGCCACTGTTCATTGGAAGCCAAAGTGATGGCCTTTATCAGTACCTCTTCATGGAGATGGTGCTTATGGAGAACAGGGCTGGATGCTATCTGGAATGAAGAAGGAAAAGGGCATCGGAGTTGTCTTTTGCATTGTAAGAGTTGCTACCAGGAGCTTTGGAAGAATGTGCTCCCTGCTGCTGTGTCTGTTTCTTTTCAGTGGGTGACCAAAGTGGTGGCAACTTCCAAGCAGCAACGAATTCCTCTGTAGGAAAGTTTGTCTCCTTGTGCTTCTGTCCCATTACTCAATCACTGTGAGACGTAATAGTGCCTGGAGTGATTCATGGCCCTTCTGCCCATTTCTCAGTGTGCAGAGGACAACCCAGCTTGTGAGTCATGGCCCTTAAAAAGCAGGAGGACTAATAATGAGTGTGCAGCCATGAAGCATCTGTGATAGATTTCAGAGCTGCTTTTCCTTAAAGAAGTCAAAAGGCAATTGTAATTGAAATGAGCCTGATGACAGTGGGCAATTTCCCTGGACAAAGTGGAGCATAGGCCAGTGCTGAGAGTGTGCAGTGTGACAGTGGCCAGACCTTGTAGTATTGCCTGCCCACGACATTAGAGGACAAGCAGGAGTCTCCTAAACATAGAGATGCAAAAATACGCCTGTGTGTTTGGACTCCTCAGGGATGATAGTTAAAAAATGTCCTCTGCAACCTCTGCTGCTAGAAACTAGGATTTCTTTAGTGTCTGGGTTCAGCTCTTCACTTTAACCTCCATGTAGCTTTTGGGTTTTCTGCCCTGGATCTGAGTGCCCTAAAAAGAAGCAAACCCTGACATGTCCCTGGGTGTTTGATTTCAGGAATTCAGTCCCACTTACGCCAGCAACCCGTGTGGACTGGTGTGATATTGTGGTTAATCTGGCTTCCCATCCAGAATGTAGTTGCCAAGACCTTTACCTGGAGCTGGTGGGGGGTTTTATGGGAGTTAACCCTATGCATCTGTTCCCTTAGTCCAGACCCTGGGGAAGTGGCCAAATCTTGCCTTTGCTATGGGGTTTGCCTGTGCTAGGATCTCAATGTGAAGGTGTGCACTGCTGCTGAGAACCTGCAGCTTTCATCTTGCATTTTCCTCTGGTGGGTTTCTGAAGAGCCGTTGGGGAGTTAAGCTTGTCCTTGGAGTGCAACATAATGAACTTTAACTTGTGACTGCAGCTCTTCCCCTTTGTGTAATGAGGGAGAAGCAGGTCCTACTTCTGTTGTCTTGTCAACTGAGGGCACATCGTGGTGACAAAGCCTTCACCACATTTCTCTGCCCCTCTTCCGAACTGTACCATAGCTCCTGGACGCTATGGAGTTAGGAAATAAAGATGCTGCAGAGAAAAGCCTCGGTTTGTGAACAGAGAGAGGACACCATCCTGGTTGCTGCAATGCCTGAGAAGGTGCACAGGAGAGGAACAGGCCCCTTGTTAACCAAGGGGTTAATGTGAGACCCCCAGATGCAGTGTTAGTCTGCATCGTTTCGCAGTTCATGTGATTTCTCCATTTTCTGTCTCCACTCCTAAGCTAGCTTATTTTTTCTCTCTCACGTCCTCACCATTTTCCTGGTTATAGACTTTCTCATTAAGCTCTGTTTGCAGAGCTCAAAGGAGTGTCTCTGAATTTCATCAGCAGTTAATGATGCAAGGACTGCCCCAAACCCCAACCCTCCAACAGCTCCTTGTGCATTGCGAGTTAGAGCAGGGGTGGGGCAGGTCAGAGGGCCTTGAAATCCTTTCTTGGCAGAACTGAATAAAATGGTCTGAAAAGAAATTGTGTGTGTGGATGGTCCTGCGTGGGGCTGGACATGTGACTGCCTGACCTCAATGCTGTGGAGGAGATGATTAAAGTGTCCAAAGAAGGGCAACAAAGCCCTTCTTTGAGGGGTGTGGAGCAGCTGAAGGACCTGGCCTTGTTCAGCCTGAGAAGAGAAGGCTTCAGGGGAGACCTTCTCGATCTTGACAACTCCTGAAAGGGAGGTTATAGCCAGGTGGGGTTGGGCTCTTCTCCCAAGTAAGAACTGATAGGACAAGAGGAAAAATCCTCGAGCTGTGCCAGGGAAGTTTTAGGTTGGAAAAAAACTTATGAAAATCTTCTTCACTGAAAGGCATGTGAGGCACTGGAACAGTGCAGTGGTGGAATCACCATCCTTGGAGGTATTTAAAAGCTGTGCAGTTGTGGTGTGCTAATGGACATGGTGTAGTGGTTGGACTTGATGATCAGATAGGTCTCTTCCAACTAAAAATATTCTGGGATTTCCCGTGCAGTACCTTGGCATGTGTGTGGTGGTGGCCCTGGGAAGCCCTGCTCCTGGCCCAGGATCCCCCTCTGCCAGGCAGTGCTCAAACACAAATTGAGGGGATGAAGAGCATGGTGTAGAGGTGGCTGACTTCAGGGAAGAACTTCGCAGGTTTATGTGTTTGTCATCATGAGCAACATCCCTTAGGCTGGGTTCAGCTGTGGGACAAGTGGATGCAGCTCCTCATCAGCAAGGAACGCCCTGGAAAGTGCTGGTGCAAATTTGCAAAGGATCTGCTGTGGGTTGGTTAGTAGCAACAAACTCTTTGTCATTGTTTATTCCAAGGAGTGTGTTTAGTTGTTGACATATATTTTGTTACTTTTTTCATTAACTTCATTAAGCCCAAAGTTTCCTTTAAAACAAATGAAAAAAAAAAAAAAAGTGGTAGAATGAGAGGTGGAAAGGGTGATGCTGGATGGAAGATTTGATGGAGGAGATTCTGGAGAGAAGACTGTAGGAAGCCTGGGGAAAGTGAGGACAAGGAAAGGGTGCAGGAGGAGAGAAGTAGGGACAGTTGGTCAGGAGATGGAGAAAGAGTAGCTGGGGAAGTGGTGGTGGGGTTTCAATCACCAGGTGGACGTTTTTCTGGCCTCGGTGGTCCAATCATGATAAAAGGTATCTCTAAATATTTAATACAGAGGGGAAATTTCCTCCAGCCTGTTTGTCTGAGGCTTTGTTTGACCCTCTTTCCACCGTGGCTTGAATGCAGACAGCACCCTGCCTATCTGCTACCCACGGCCAGCAGGGAAAGGATGTGACAGGGATTATAACTCTGAAAGCTAAAGATGAAAAATTACTACTACCATGGACTTGAAAATAAAAGCATCATACGATGGTTTTTATTTCCTTGTGTTTCCCCTTCGTTTTTAAAAGGAGAGAGAAGAACAAGGTTATATGTGGAGGTGTTAAGTTAAGCAACAGAAAAATCTCTGACTTCAAGTCACTGCTAGTTTCTTCTCATTTTGTGGGGTTTTTTTTGTCCCTAAATACATCACTCTACAGCATCTTCATAGGCTGAGGAATAAAACATGACATAACTAAGATGTACAGTGTGCCTTTTGGCTAAACTGTGGGGCTGGTGAAACATTGCCATCATTTTGGGGGCTTTTATTTGAAATCATAAAGAGTTAAGTGCATCAGTTTACCGTGGTTATTTTTGCTGCCTTTCTGTGGATGAAAAATGAAGGAAGACCGTGGCAGTTAATTTAATAGTTTGTTGGGAGAATATGCTGATCTATGACATCATTAATTGAAATGAAGGGCAGAGAACATTCAGAGCTGCAGGAAAAAAATGTAAGGGAACATTTGGCAAATGACATAAAATAAATTATGACATTTCAGGGCTCAAAGTTACTACTAATACAGTTTCCAGCTACCATTTAGTGGCAAATGTTAAGGAGCAGGGAGCAGACCAGGTTGGGCTTTGGTAGAGGATCTGGTTTTGAGTTTTTTGTTGTTTTTTTTTCCAGAATATCACAAATTAATAGATATTTGTCAATGAATATTCACTTAATTCCTACAAATCAGCAACCTTTTGCTTTCTCTGTGTTAACTATTATGCAGGAGTTGTGGATGTAAACATTTATTAAGGCAGGCATAAATCCACGTGTAGGTACCCAATATTTATGTTCAATCTTTTACCTTCAAAGGAGGACAGCAAATAAATGATAAAAGGTGTCTCTGGCTGCCTGGGATGATTATTTTGTAGACGTCTCAGAGGACCCTAGATACAAGAAAGTCTGACCATTTATTACAAATAACATCCAACTGATAGTACTGCAAATCCAAAGTGCTGCTGTTAAAGGTGCCGCCTTGGTTTTGCTTTGCTTCTTTTGTTTATTCTTAATGGTTACACAGGGTGAAGTAAAAAGAGTGCTGTGATTTCACAGTGTGTGAAACCCTGCTCCTGGTTTTCTGACAAATATTAGTGGAAGAAGGTATTACTGCTGTGACTCAATGCCATTTTTATGGATGAGATCTCTGATTTCAGAGAAAGGGGCAGGAACATTGTTGTGTACGAAGCCATGAAGGTGAAACATCTCCCCGTGGGCCAGCAGTCCTAGAGCATCCGTGTGAGATTCAGTCCTGCTGCCTGGGAGCTAAATGTTGTGAACAGAGGAGCTGTTTAGAAGGACCAAATTCCTGTGGCTTTTTTTTTTCTCTGACTCTTCTGAGTTTGATGTCTTTATTGTCCCATTTCAATGATTTCTGATGATGGCTTGAGCAGATCTTGAGGAAAACAGCAACCTTCTCTGAAAAAAATTGATTTGTAAATACTGGCAGAGATAAAAAAGGAAATCTATAGTGGGATAAGGACGTCAGGAATGCTGCAGTACAAGATCAATTTGTTTCGATCAGCCTAGTGCCTTATACTTCAGCAGCAGCTCTTGTCTGAAGGCACATGTGCCCAGGGGAACGTGGAGGAAAGGCCATCGTGGGCTGCCTGTGGGCAGAGATAAACGTGCCACCAGCGCAGATGGAGACAGATGTCTAGGAAACATAATTGTACACCTGTGTATCCTTCTCAGAAGATGCTCTGCTTTGAAATTTAAAACTTTAGGGGTGGGATGTTAGCACAGAAATTAATTTTTAGACATCAGTGCTATCTGGTTAGAGTAATTGCTTATTATCTGCTTCCCTGGGGTTTTAAGCTCTTGGAAATGACTATTTACATCTCAGTGCATGCTTAAAGGAAGGAGAAAATTGCACTTCATCGTTTCAAGGCTCTATTCTGGCGCTCTGATATACCAGGAGAAAATAAGAATTTAGAGAAATCTTTCTCCTGACCCATCTGTTTCAGGGAGGACCCGAGTTTGACACATTGCTTTGACTGCTGGGTTTGGTAGCTAGTGAATTATGAGATTTGCTATTGCACATGGCCTATCTTGACAGCCCAAAGTGGTCCTCATGAGCCCTTCTAATGCGTTAGATTTTGCAAATCAAATCATCATGTAGGTACTATGGAAACTTGTCTCATTGAAAACCCAAACCAGACAGAGAAATCTAAATTAAGAGCCAACATTAAGCTTCCAGACAGGAAGGTGATGGTTTTCTTCACATCATCAGTAACTCAAATTTGCAGTGGGTTGTTGAAGGGGAATATTAGATCCTGGCTGTGTACATGCCAGGTCAGTGTCAACCAGACTTACAAGACATCCCTTCTCCCAGGAGCTGGATGACTTCTGGTAGCTAAGTGACAAAAATAGGGTAGTTTGGGCAGTTACCACTAGGATCTCTCAATTTAAGAAAGTGAAGGGTAAGAATTAGTCACGAGGTTTGTTTGCCTGGAGTGTGCTATAAAAGCTGATAGAAACCAGAGCTGGGGTCAGGGTCTGTAGCACTCTGCTCTGTAGTTGGCACCCCAAAGAGCCCGTCCAAATGGACACCTTAGAGGTGATGGTATCAGCATGGCTGGGGAATCTGAGTGCACAGAAAGGGAGAAGCTGGTCCCAAAAGACACATGGCTTCTGGGATGTGGGGAAGGATCCACTGGCTATCTAGGACCAAGCAGAGCCCCATTCTGACCATATTTACTGCAGCGTGTAGCTCTTGGGACATAAGGGTGTGTGTGTTGTGGGATAGAAACCCAGTCATCCTCTTCTCCCTGTACCATGCTACCCAGGTTGGGATCACAGAACCACAGAATGGCAGGGGTTGGACGATCGAGTCCAACGCCCCTGCCGGAGCAGGACCAAACCTGGGGCAGATCACTCAGCAATGCATCCAGACAGGTCTTGAAAGATCATTTGTGGTCTCTGGTTTTTAATGTTGTTTAAGTGGTGAGTAGCCTCAGTGCTAGTCAGTAGGTTAGAAGCCACAGGGTGGGGTGTGGGGAACAGGGAAGTTTTTGTCTTTCTCTTTGTTTCTTTATTTATTTGTTTGTTGCTAAGTCTACAGTAAACACTGCTATAAACTATGCTGGTGTAAAACAACTGCAAATTGAGGCATTATTTCACATTATTTGTACCACAATTTTATTGCATTCACAGTTATTTACAGTATGTAAATAAGCTTCCTAGTGTAGAAAAATGTTCTGCTATAACTCAGTTGTTTGAGCATTAAAAAGAGGGGGGAGGAGATCAACCCAAACCCATAGATGCATGCAGCAAGAAAAGATTACGGATGATATTATGGATTTTTTTTTATTTATTTTCTTTGTTATAGGATTAGCTCTGTTTGAAAATAGTCCCCATTCCCTGAAATGCTGAAATTTGTGCGCTTCAGCTACCTGCATTGTGTTATAAATCCATAATGACTATTCTCCACCAAATGTTGTGTTTCAATTTGAATTATTAAACACTAAATGCCTGCGTATAGATTGTAAAGGAATGAGAATTTCCTGCCAGTTGAAAGAGAGGCCTAGTGTGGGTAAGAATATAGCCTTTGATGAGCGTTGCGGCGTCTGTAGGCATAAGCAATTACATGCAGATGGAGCACAGGCAGTACAAAGATAAATGTATGGTCCTTTTAAATCCTGCTCGCAGTATTCCCTACATGAATATGGACTGCAGTTGGGATTGTCTGGCTTTCTTAAGGCTTAATTTTCATCCCACTGAATGTAATGGCAAAACATCTATTAATTTCGGCGGCGGCAGGGCAGGGTGCTTTGGCTCTAGATTAAAGCTGCCTGCACAGTTTTTGGAGAGAGAGAGAGGCAGTGAACTACTTTGGGAGAAAAATACTGCTGGGGTGCGTATAGGGCACTGAGCATTGAAGAGACTGTTCAAACGGGGAAGAGGCTCCTATATGTGCCATATGCTTTGTATTAGCAAGTTGGGTGTATTTCCTGGACCTTGCTCTAGGCTAGTGTTAAGATTTTTCTGAAGAGATCACAATGTCTGACAAATATAGCATGAAAACAAGCCAATATAATAAAAGGCAGCAGAAATGAGAGATCATTCTGGTAGTCCTGGCTAAAGAAGGGAGTCTTTGAAAGCTATGTGAAGTGAGTGTTCGATGGATCCAGTGTGTGTAACACCAATAAGGGGACGAGTTAACTCCAGGTTGTCTGTCCTGCATAGTCTCACACGGTTAGAGGAGCAAGTGGCATATCTGGATGGTGATGAATGAGGTGTCCTGTTAGCTCCACACATTTTGAGATTGTGGGAGGATGAGAGAGCTGCTGCACAGAATTCCTAGGCAGTCATAAGACTGTGTTCAAGGAAAGTAAAGTAGCACGCCAAGCTGTCATGGGGTGGGTGATGCTAGATAGCCTTCTGGTGTATCATCCAGCCACTGCATGTCTTGTGCTGTCTGTAGTTACAGACAGAACATGATGGCTGCTGAATGTGTGCAAAAGCATCCTGCATGGAAATCATCTCCTGGTTCACACAGATATGAACTCTCAGCTTCCCTGCAAAATATTTAGAAAACCGGACAAATCCCTTCTATCAAGTTTAATAATTAAGTGTGGCATGGAGATGGCTCTTTCCACCACCTCTGCCTTCTCATTAGCACATACTTGCAGCCTGCAGGGCTGACCTGCCTGCTGAGAGCATGCTGAAAGCTGTGCTGTCTTGGAGAGACTTTGTATTGGTGCGATAAATCTCCTTTTTGGACAGGAGGATTTCCCACAGCTTTTCCCACCGGCTAGATGAACGCACCAGCATGTGGCATGCTGTCACACTGGTGGTTCTAGCTGGGAGCTTGGCACCTGAAGGTCATTTCCTTGGAAACAGAAAACCTTGAGGGCCTAAAAGGTAGCAAAAGCAAATGTGGGTAAAATCCAGCAGTGACAGCTGCTGGATCACATTGGAGCTGGGAGGGTCTGCCCTGCCATGTGTGGTTTAGTCCTCGCTCTGTCCTTCTACATTAGGTTCTGCTTTAAAGCCCTTTGCAAAGTGCATGGCAAGATGCTTCAGTGGTTGTACCATGCCCTAGGACAGAGCAATACGTGTGACACCTTGTCCGCTGCTGAACTAGTCTTTGAAAGTGTGGAAGTAGGTGGTTGGTGATATATTCACGTGGATGTTTCGAAAGCAAAAGAACCTCTGTTCTTCACAAAGTTCCTTTGGATAAAAACTATGGAAACCAGACTCCGAGTCCCTTGTTAGACCTGCTGGCACTGCAGCGATAGAGAGAGAATTTGAAGTGGTTTGGTGGCAGCCTTTGAAGAGCAGAAGGAAGCACAGCTATTCCTTCATTATTTTTTCACGCAGCATATACATGGTTTCTCAGCCACAGCCTTTACTGAGACTGACGTTGTCAGGTATGAGTCTGCCTTTCCTTTCACCCCCAATTGCTTCCTCCAAACACTTTTATCTTTGCTTCCTTTCCCCTGTTCCTAAGAGCCAGGGAAGGCATCTCTCTTCCAAGCTCAGTGTGCTGGGCTCTTAATTGGTATCAGAAAAAACCCAACAGAGCAGGACGAGCTCTGTCCAGGGCTTTTCTCTTTGTCTTTTCACCGGCTGTCATGATCAGACCCCCACTAACGTGCTGTAATGAATCAGCACCTTACAGACGTGGAATAAATTAGTCTTCTGAAAAGAACTTTGCCATAGAAGCAACATAAACTTTGCTATATTACCCCAAGGTGCCTGGTAATTGCTGTTGATTAGGGTGGAAAAACCATCCAGAGGAGAAATGCAATTTGTTGCTGTGGCTACTAGCTCCCAGATTTATTATTTCTCCTCTTTCTCCCTGAGTGTTGTAAAATACACCACAAATTCAGCTTTCTGTCTTTGTTTCGGTTTGGGGTTGGGTTGTTTTTTGTTTGTTTTAGAGTAAATTCTGTCCTTAGGTTTATAGCGCTGGTGAGTGAGGCATCACTGTGGACTTGTAGTGGAATGGCTCGGTGCCCAGTGTGAGTTAGCTGGCATCTGCTGGCGGGTCGGAGGCTGCCATTTAAACACACATTTGATAGAACACCTTTCCCTGAAGTGTCCTGCAGTGCCTTGTCCTGGGCATCGTCCAAGGTGGAGAGCAGCAGCGTGGTGCTGACGCAGGGTGAAGCTGTGGGGAAAGCGTCTGGTCCATCCGTCTGGTGGTTCAGCAGGGCTAACTGGGAATGGATTTACCGTGCTGGATAATCCCCTGGAGCCGCATGTTGGCACATGTTGGGCTGCAGTAATGATTGTGGGAAATGTAAAAGGACTTTGATCCTTGTCTGGTTGTTGGTGCTTGCTCTGATAGCCAGGGTACAGAGGAATGAGCGTTTTCTTCTGAGGGATGCTGTTGCTTTTCTTCATCCTGATAAAACTATTTGGTTTCAGCAGATGACAGCAGTGTGAGCGCTCCTTTCATTTGTGTCTGCCTTCCACTGATATGATTTTGCTTTTCATGGGATGTCTTCCGATTTCCAGTAGCGTATCCTAAAGATATGGCCCACAGAACAAAGTCATATGGAAAATGTGGCACAAGAAATTGTTATCTCAGGAGTGAAAGCTAATGCATCAAGAGAGCATGGTGTCTTCCTCAGAGGCCAATTCTTAGCACAGTAGATGGTGAGATTTTTGTAGGCTCTTACATGGTCCAGAAGTTAGGGAGTCAGTCATATCTCCTTGCCAGGAGCCTGGGAAACTGGCTTTTGATACAGGAGTCTCTTAGGCCAGCTGTGGTTTTCTGGGACTTTTGATGTCCTAATTACCTACCTATGAAAAGATCCTCATAGCATTAGTATTTGGACTCGCAAACTTAATATTTTGACTAAACATCCCGATTCTGTGAAGTCCAGTGATAGGACAAGGGACAACAGGTGCCAGCTGGAACAGAGGAGGTTCCATGTAAACATGAGGAGAAACTCTCACAGTGAGGGTGACAGAACAGGAACAAATTTCCCAGGCAGGTTGTGGAGTCTTCCTCTATGGAGACACTCAAAATCCACCTGGACATGTTCCTGTGTGATCCTGCTCTGGCAGGGGGGTTGGACTGGATGATCTTATGAAGTCCCTTCCAACTCCTAACATTCTGTGATTCTGTGATTTACCATTTTGAAAAAAATAAATAAATCTTTTCTGTGTTTGTTGTTTTTTTTTTTCCTTCATTGTGGAATCTGTGAGTTAGTTTTGCTACAGAAGAGACTGCTGCACAACTTGGCTGGAGATGTGGGAAACTACTGTGCTTTCCTGGGTGATGTAGACAACTTTCCCTTTCAATGCATGGTCTGCTGTCTGGATTCTCATCTAAACATCCATCTATCCAAGACAGAGGCTAAAATCCACCTGCTTACCACTGCCTCTCGTGGTTTGCCTGTCATTTCCGTATGGTTTTGTCTTGTCTCCTGCCTTGTGGATCTCAGCCTGGGTAGACCTCTGTTTTCAGGCGAGTCACGTTGTTTGTATCCTATCAGCCACTTTGTGACCTTTGTCTCCCAGCCTAATGCTTTCTTTCTCAGCCCTGCTGCTTTGAGCAGCTCCTTGTCAGGTCAAGATGTGCCATTTCAAGCCCTGCAGACAATGGAGCTTTGGTCTTTTTTCAGCCAGTCAGTGTTGTGTGATGACTGCTTGTCCTGCAGAGCTGGGTATTTGTTATCTAACTAAACACAGGGCTGGATTTTTCCAAATAATTTGGATTTTGAACTGGTCAGGCAGTAACAGAAACCCAATTTCTTGAAGATGCCTCACCTCTTACGTCCCCAGTGACAGCCTTTATAGCCAGGTTTGTGAAGATGGGGAGCACAGGGGAAGCTTACATTTGTAGTTTAAATAAAAAGTGATGATTTTCTCTGGTATCTTCAAGGCAGCCTGAGCTTTCCTGCAAACATAAATTGCAGCTCCTGAGTGCTGTGCACTTGCAGAAACACGAGTGTTGACATGAGGCAGTGAACGACTGCGTAACCCAAAGCTCACATGGCCCGTGAACTCATGCACAGGCTGCTCACGTGAGCCAGCGAACTGGTCAACACCGCAGCTCGCTAATTATCTCAATTACTGTGACGGCTTCCCCATCTAATGCCAGCTTTTTTAGCTTGTTCCCTGATCCCTGTTTAATGACAGAGTGCTCCCGTAGTTAATTTTTATATTTATGGCCCCTGCTGTCATATTCCTTGGGTCTGTTAAATTTTATGCTCTCTAAAAACTGTTCACGATTCATGGTGACCCTTGTGCTACTCCAGCTGCTGTGCACGACCGCAGAGCTGAGTACCAAAAGCAGAACCATCCAAGGTTGCTAGGCGCTTAGAGAAAAAGACCACGAAACTCAAAAATCCTGGTGGAAAAATTTCAAAGCGGATGGACAATGAAAATTCCATGAAATAAAAAGCATTCTAGAAATTCTCCAGTCCCTAGAACCGGTATCTAGTTTTGTGTTAGGAAAATCCTCTCAGACATTACAGAAAGGTCTTTAATGCTTTTCTTTACTTGTTTTTCACAGGAATTCATTGTCTCAGCAGTCTGGGAGCTTGCAGATCCTTTCTTGGCTTGTGTGCTTCATCAGACAGTAAGTGTGGCCTTTTAAGATGGTTATATAGAATACCATAATTTATTTACAATTGTGATCAAATACTATTTAAACATCAGTGGTTGTAAATTCTTATTTAATGTATATAAACCCATATTTGTTTGTCTTGGATTTCACTAGGTTCACAGGCTGAATTGCTGTTATAATTGAAATAAAGGCTCTTTATTTTGTTGTTTCCACCTTACCTCTATTCCAGATAAAGTTGTTAGTTCAGACACAGGCTTTTAGGAGAAGCAGAGAGATTAATTTTATAACCCGGGCTAACTTCTTGTATAACACGAGTCATAGGATTTCATTCAGTGATGTATCCATCCCAATAACTTCTGGTTGACCTGGAATGAAAATGTGTGTATATAAAATTCAATCTTCTCTGAAAGATCCAAAGCGATGGAAAAGCAACTGCATCTCTTGACAATCTGCTCCAATTTGTTAAAATAAGTTCTCCTAACTCTCCTTCAGACTTTCATTCGGGTAAAGTTGGAGTCATTTAAGCTGTCTGACTCATCACTCCTTTGCCTGCAAATGTTTTCTGGTTGCCAACGCTTCCAGCTGCTGTTCAGGCCACTCTCATACTTAATTTCAAGAGTTCATTGGAACGTCTCATTCTCTGCACAGCCTCCGGGGTTTTGTTGTATTTGAAAAATGAAAAAGTAGTTGATTGGGTTCCCTAACAAAACGTGTCTAAGAAAACCTCGCCCAAGAAAACAGAGGCCATCTCAGCAACTGTGTGAAGGCAGGAAGATGCCAGCTAAACAGTACTGTGCAGACGAACCAGCAGATAGTTGCTGGTGATTTAGATTGCTCCATCTGTAAATAACACAGTCACTGTTGGAGGCTACACCTGATTTAATCCCAGAATCTCAAATTTCCATCTCTGCTGAGCAGACTCCTGAGTCTGGGTCTCCATCAGAGAAGCTGTGGTTCAGAGCACCTCTGGGCCAGCCTGGTTTCCGAGTCTGTGCAGGCTGCTCTTTGCACTGCACTGTTCCCTGGAGATGGGATTCAGTTGGTGCTATTCTTAAGATGTATTGCACAGATATAGGAGGCACATATCCAGGGGTGCTGGTGCTATGGTAAAACAAATCCTGAGCTTGATCCCACCTACATCAGTTCCATGCTTTCAGACTGAAGTGATGTCAGTTTACACTGGTACCAGTGGAAAACACAGCTGGATTATTTCATCTTACTGCATTGAGCATGGTGCTTTGCACAGTTCACTTCCTTCTGGTTCGCTCCACTTTTCTTCCTTGCTTTGCTTCCAGGCTGTCCTTCTGAAGGCCTGCATCACCCTTCCACTCATGCTGGTGCTAGCTGTCTTCTGCCTGATCTTCCTCACAGCTCAATGTTTCCTTGTAAATCTGCATCATCTGCTCTGTACCTACCTCAGGTCTCCAGGCACTTCTGCCAGCACGATTCTTGCAAATGCTGTCAATGCTTCCAGCTAGTTACCCAGCAGAGCTGCTCACGATGTGAATTTCCTCTGACTCTTCTTAGCTGGTCACATCTCTGAGCATGAAGAGAAAAAGAATGATTGCTGCAAGTTACAGGGCTCGGAGTTTTTTGCTGCTCTTCTTCTGGCCAGCTTTACCAATCTGGGTATTGGCCACTGACCATGCTAACGGTGTCTGCCTCTTTCTAAAGCTGAGGTGCTTGTGGGAGGACATGGAAATCTGGATATATACTGTTCAATAACTAATTTTTAAATACTAGGTCTCTTACTCTGGTGAATCAACATATTTTCTTATTGAGCACTACCATTCTTGAACAACAATAACCCCTCAATAAAATCAATATTTAAACCGGTAAATGATAGTAAACAAAAGCGACCAGAAATGGTAGCGACTGCGATTGCTTCCATGTGAACTGCAGAGCAAGGATTCTTGTGTCAGTGGGTGCAAGACCAGCTCAGCACCACATCTGCCAAATCACTGGACAAGCAGTGCTCTTATTTTGCAATTTGGACCTGCCAAGGGATTCTCTGATGGACTGTGCTGGCTCTGAACAACAAGACAACACAGAGGATCTGCAGCCCTCAGCTGATGGTTGCTGAAGGAAGTGCAGCCTGGCACCTGCAGTGTGATGATGCCCAACAGATCCCTGTGGTTTCAACCCCAAAGGCAGTTCTGGAGAGGAGCCTGATGTCGGTTTCCAGTCTTCAGCACCGAGTCTGATGGCATTCCCTGAGCTCCAGTGTTTCAATGGCTGCTTCAGTATTATATTAAACTTCTCTGCATCTTTCAGTACAAAGGTCTGAGGCTCTCAGAGTCTCTTGAAGGTCCCAGCCTGTGGCTATGCAGTCCTGAAGCTCTCTCCTGTTGATGGAATTCAGCAGCAGTAACGTTACAGAATTCAGTGGAGGTGCAGTTGCTGTAAATGAGCGAGGGAAGTCAGCCTGGCATAACGATTTAAGGAGAACTTGCTCATTTTGCAACAAGTGATAGACTGCTGTATCTCTGGGATCATGTCATCCCGGGGTACAGTAAAGACTGACTCTGCAGAAGCACCCGTGATGGATGATAATGAATGCCTCTTTGCATAAGATTTTCATTTTCCGGAGAGAAACATTTATTATTGGTGAGTGATAGTGTGGTCTTTGATTTTTCATCTACTATTTCCTGACCCAGTGATAAATCTTAGCTATTCAAATTCTAGCTGTTCTTAATTATCTCAATGATCCTTTTCAAAGATGACTGGCAAAGATGATAGGCTGGGCAGCCTGGCCCACCAGATCTGCTGGAAGTCTGGTCCAAGTGGAAAAGCAAAGGAAAAAGCAGAGAAGGCAGAACTGGTACAACCTGCCAGCTCTTGGAAGGAATATAGCAGCTCCAAGGTGACTTGGAGAGTTGCTTCCTTTGGACTTTGACATAAATGCCTCCTTTGCCTCTCTTGTTCCAGGTTCCTGGGCTTAGCCGGCTTGGCTGAGATCAGCTTCATTCCCACAGGGCACAAGGTAAAGCCAGGGCAGGTTCTTGGATGTTTGAGTGAGGGAGCTTGGCCCTGGCCTGTGTCTAAAGAGTCTCTTTTCCAAAGAGCTTTTGGTTGCTGCTCCAGCAGCTACAGTGCTGACAGCTCAGGGACTGAAGAGGGGTAGGAAAAAAAAAAAGGACACACACCTCCCCACAACCCACTGAATCATAATCTTTAAATCATGAGATCTGGAAAACAAACAAAATGTCATTAAGAATTTTTATTCTGTCTTTTGACTTTTAATCTTCTTACTCTTGTGTTGTGAGATTATTCTGCCTCTTGAAACGAACCTTAACTGCATGCTTCTCTGATGGAGACTGGGATAATCCTCTCTGAGAGGAGTTACCATGCATTAATTGCCTGTCTTGACTGCTTTCCTTCCTTTTTTTTTCTTTCTTCACTTCACCTTACCTGTTTTGTTGGGCAGGGACCTGCACTGGAGCTACAAAATGTGTCCAGAGAAAAACCAGAGAAAAAACTGAATATAACTACTTTGCTCATATTATGTTTTCTGATTATTTTTCAATAAAAAAATAATCTTGGTTGCGAAGACCTTGCATAAGAGCATAATTGCATCATCAACCACTTTCTAATTGCTAGGAAAAAAAAAAATTAGCCCAAACAGAGCCTTCTGTAACTTAGTGTTATAATTAGATTTAGAATCTTTCAATATATCTTAAAATTATTTCTCACACATTTAAAGCACTTAAAATAATTTCAAATCATTCCCATTTCTTTATACAGTTTCTGTCAACTGCATGGTGATATAAATTATTCAGCAATTACCATAAATATAAGCCTAATGTACATATATATCATTGTAATTAACTGCCCAAATAACTAAAAATAATATACTTTTCATTCTCTTTTGATTTCATGGCTTCAAGAATTGTCCCTTGCTTGAGACCCTCCATCTTCTGTGCACAGTTTACTCCTACCTGTAGGCAGCTCTTGATTTATACACTCTGAATTAAAGTTGGTTTCTCCTCTGGTTGTAAAAGGAGCTTGGCTCTTTACATGCATAGTCAGCCAGTTTTGCTTGAGCTGTGCTGCTGCCTGCAGTGCTGCAGCCCTTAAATCAGGTGTCTTCACCCCAGCTCACGGGGGTGGCTCACGGAGCCTGAAGAACCTTTCCACCACTGGTGATGTGGAGGCTGTGAGCTGGGTTCTCTTGATGCAGCTCGCTGGGCCTGGCATCTTCTGGAAGGAAACAACCTCCATGGAGGTGCTGTTGATCTTGCTGGTTGCAGGAGTCAACCTCTGAAAAGCCCAGGCAAGGAAAGCCAAAGGTGAAGTTAATGTGCCGATGTTGTGCTTCAACTGGAAGACTCTGTTGGTGGGGACTTGGGCCTTATCCAAAGCCAAGGCTTGTTAAAAGGGAGGATGAAGGTATTCGTCTCCTGTGAGATGAGAAAGCAGTTCCTTTCTGCTCCAGGGCTGGGAGATGTTACTGGATGTAGGCTGCCCGGGAGCATCTCTAGGCATGAAATTGTGTAGCAAAGGATTTGAGATGGCTCTGGATCACCATACCTATGCTGGGTTGGTGGGTTCATGTTGCCTTTCGTAATTACTATGTACAGGAGCAGTTGGAGAGCTTGACAGTGAAGAAAAGCCTGAGACAATGGCAGCTGCAGAGCAACTTGAGCAAGAGGTATGAGATAAATGCACAGCAGGAAATGGGCATCTCCAGCCCCTCACTTTGTCTGGGCTGCAGGCTTCAGCTCCAGCATTATCAACCTTTGTTTAATAGAAAAAAAATGAGGTAGTCAAACAACCTTTGGGCACACTGATGATTGAATCTCCTTCCTTGGTCTGTGTCAGTTGGTCTTATTTTCTGTTTTGCAATTATGGGAAAAAATCCCATTCATAAAGCTTGGGATTTTTATCTACCCTAGAATGGTTTGTTCCTGTCTCCCTGTGTCTCTGTTGAGGAACCAGGGTGCTGGTACAGTCTTTGATTAGCCTTTAAACTTCCATTTGAATGGGAAGGAAGAGTACTTGGATGGTGATAAGACCACCCGACCACCCTCTCTGTTCTTAAAGTATTTCCTAAATTTTGCTGCCAGCAAATACCAGCTGGACACACCCTGGGAGCTTTGAGGTGCCTTGGGGATGTCTCAACCTGAAGTGTTCGATGCCTGCCTCTTTGGGATGGCCCTGCTGAAGTGCTCTGGGCTTTCTGTGAAGCTGCAGGTGGGGTCTTGCCTGGGAGACCTCACGTGTACCGAGGTGGGAGCCGAGAGCTGCTCCTGAGAGGGGTATTCACAGCCAGGAGAGTAGAGGGGTGACGTTGGTGGGGCAGCCTCAAATCCAGGGAGAAAAATGCATCAGCAGAAGGATTGTAATGTGAACTCTGGCAGAGGCTGCTGGTTTGTTGCATCCATTTATTTATTTATTTGTAAAATTTGATGGGAGGGGGAAGGAGAAGGCACTTTTATTCCTGGTACTTTTATTCATCTGACTAAAGAGCTCATGTTAACATTCGCTTTTTAAAATACAGCGTCGGCCTGCGTGTAAAATGAGCTTTGAAGTGCAGAGCTGACAAACCCCAGGGGAAAGCATCTCTTCTATTAACAGCTGCCGGTACACTTCAGGAACCTTATTTCAGTGTTTAGTGAAAGCCTTTTCTGTGTGAGCAACAAAAGAATCGCTGGGCTGAAACATCCACTAGCCGTGGCTGGAGGCTTTGGGACCCGTTTGTCCTCCTGCTCCTTCTCTTCACAGCACCTTGAACCACTGGTGGGGTGGGAGGAGGACCCACCTGTGGTGACAGTGACTGCTGAAGCTCTGCGACTAGGTCATGGTGTGTTGTAGCTACTTGAGTTGTAGACTAGTGACATGGCAATTGTTTTGCTGGGGTTTTTTGTTTGTTCGTTTTGTCTTTTTTTTTGGTGGGTTTGGAGGGTTGTTTTTTTAGCATTGAGGTGATGTTGAGGTTTTAGCATTGAGGTTGACAAGGCCACCCTTGGATTTTGGTGACATGCTGGGTTCTGGGGCTTAGGTGCTTTTGCAAAACATTTTATCAAAGCAGCAGCTTGAGAGTGTTATCCACATCCACCTCTGTAGGTTAGCTTCAAATGTATTTGTACAATGCAGCAAGTGGGCCCATTCTTTCCTGTCTTTAATCGACCTTGCACAAAGAGAGATTAATCTGGGATTTATGGGCTGTAGCTCTCTTCTCTGTCTCCCTCCAGCAGTGCTATGCATTCTTGTTCCCCTGCGCTTCCTTTGCTTGACATGGCCCTAAAATACATCCAGTATCTGATGGTCCTGTGCTGAGTACAAGTGGTTAGAGGAAAGCCCCCATCTCCTGCAGATGGTTATTTCTCTAACCAGAGCTTGAAGTTGTAGACTGCTAGAGAAGGGTCACCACAGACCTTGGTGGTTTGGGTCTTCAGATCAAATCCTGATGAGGGTGATAGTAGCCTGACAAGGACTGCATGTTATGGCCAGTCTCACTATGAAGCTGTGGGCTGGTCTCCAAAAGGTCCTGTAGATGTTGGTATTGTGGTATGAAATGTTGTCAGTAAGTGAAAAGAAGAAAAGCCATTGATTGAGTAAACAATGGCAGACTGTCTTCCACAGGAGGAGCAAGCATGTCATTGTGGTGGCTTTGGGGAACCTCTACTGCTGTGAGCTCTGCAGAATAAATGGAGAGAAGCCTTCTCCTTCACGGCTGTCCAAGTCACCTTTTCCTCGTGGCTCCCTTCCTTGCTGCGGGACTCAGTCCTTCTCTATACTGGAACTTAATTTGCTGTAATCATTGAACTTCTAAAAGGTAAGGAACTTGCCTATAAATAGGAAGTGTTCTCTGCCAGCCTGCAGTTATGATGTTAAGGGAGAGCCAGACCCCTGGGCTAAAGGCAGGGGTGGACCACAACTGTGTGGCTGATATTGCTGGTGGGGCAGATGCCAGCAGCATAGCTGGTTTGGCTCTGGCTGGTATCGCTGTATCTAAAGTGAAAACAGTAAGGAAGAAACGTGTTTGTCAAGAGCCAGGACAGGGTGAGCAGAATGGATTTCTGCCTGCTAGTTTTCCATTACAAGTCCCTGGGATCTCCACCAAGCAAACAGCCAGAACAAGCAGGAGGTGTGGGACCCTCTTGTCTTTCTAAGATGATGCCCTGAATAAACAAGACATAGGCTCAGCTCTCAGGAGTCCTTGGACCAAACACTGACCTTTCTGTCCACAGCCTGACCCTCTGCTAGCTAATTGCTCTCCTTACAAAGGTCCCTCAACTTCACAAAATTATGCACAGCTTCATAAAGGTTTATTAGAGACATTTTTGTCTTAAGACCGTGGCAGGTTAAATGACTTGTCTAAGGCTAGAGAAAGAGGTCAGTAGCAGTGCTGTGATTAGACATCTGCAGTTCTTGCCTTTGAGACTTGGGGATCTGAGAACGGCTGATATAGAATGAAATACGAGCATCCTGAATTTTTTATGTTGCAGTTCAAGTATATTTGGGCTAAATTCATCAAAGGAATAACCAGGAGAGAGATTTTTCATTTGTAGAATCTTAATGAATACATGACACTGCTATTCATTATTTATCTGCTTTCACTTTTTAATTAATAGTTCTACTGGCCATTTCTGATATATATATATATTTTTTTTTTTCTATATTTATAGAAAGCCATCACTTCAAAAATATTGAATTATGCTGCTGTTTGTTACCTTCCATAAAATTTCCTTAAGATGGTCGGAATTTTGCTGTAACTTTTAAGTAGAGAAATGAAGGAGAGGAACATAATCTATGTTTTCTATTCCTTTGAGTCAAAAGTTTGTGGTTTTCCTTCCCCCAAATGCTTTTTCAGCAGAGCTAACATAAATTAGCCAAGGAAGCTGGTGTTTCTTGTGCCAGAAGGAACCACTAGAGGACACCACCAGGCGACTCGTGAAGCAAACGGGCACAGCCATCAACAGAGAAACTGGGAAAGAGTAGAGATGGAGGAATGCTGTTTCCTACCACTCCCTGGGGATGGTTGGAGCTAATCCAGCACCTCCAGCAGACATGGGCTGGGAATGCACAAATCCTTGTTACTCATGATGCTAGACCAGAAATGCCTAGAGGAGCTTCTCTCAGAAGCTCTGCAGAGCTGCTGTCACTGAGCTGGAGAAGCTCTGGGACCCTGCTGCAGGGTAGGGCTGTGGGTGAAGTGACATTTCTCACCATGTGAGCCCTTGCCACCACTTCAGTACTGAATTTCAGTGCTTTACGCAGGACAGTCTTTCCAGCATGACCAGCACTGACTTGTAGAACAGTATGGACATGTTGTACAGACATTTTACCAGGGCAGGATGGAGGAAAAATGTCTTAAACTTCTGAAGCTAATGGTAAAGATGGTAGAAGTGTAAAGCAGATCTCTCCCTTGCAAGTTCCCCTTAAGAGAAGTAGTTTCAATAGCAATGAAGGGTTCAGAAAACTTTCAAATGAGAGATTTAATGAGAGGATCATGATGTCAGTCAAGCAATTAGGGCTGGGAGGTGACACAAATGTGAATGTTTTCCCTGTAGAAACCAGTACCCAAGCCAGGCACAGGGATTTCTTCTACTTGTGGCAAACAAACACCAAAAACAAGTAACAACAAGAAAACTTCTTTTAATACTTTTTAAAATATCCAAGGAAAACTCTCTGTGACAGTATTAGAGCATAAAGAAATATCTACATAAGAACCAGACCACAAAGCCTCATTCTGGGGTTCTTGGCTGTAAACCAGAAGCCTTCAGGGTGGCGAGACCATTGTCATTTCACAAGGTTCTGCAATCGTAAATGACGAGCCCCCGTGAAACCCAACTGAAAAAGGTGCCTCTTTTCCATGATCCTTTCACCTCTGTGCAGTGCTGTGGGTGTCAGGGGAGCCATGAGTGCTGAGACTTCCTTCAAGATCTTTTTAATCCCACAAAAATTAGGTAAATGATGTGAAATCTCAGCTCGGCTGAAGGTACCGGCAATGGCTCTGCTGATTGCTTCGGTTGCAACTGGGTTTTCCATTTGGCCTTTGATGTCCCTCTGTTATTCTCTATATAGGTACAGCTAAACCCTCATACGCCAGGGATTCAGGGAATGGCAAAACATCTAGGAAAATGCTCCACTTATCTCTAAAATGTATTTTTTAAATGACTTCGAGTTCTCTTCTGAAAACTAAAATCCCATACACAGAAATGCACCTGCCCACAAAGGCTCTTCTCAATCTCAGCAGCTTTGGCTGAGAGTGGCAGGGCTGTGCCAAGCCTGGGGGCAGTTTCCCAAATACTTCTAACCAAATCCACCCAGATTTGTTTCTCAACATTTCCCTCAAGATGGCAAAAAAACCCAAACCCACCAAATATCTGATACAGTTATTGATTGCATCTTTTTGTTAAAAAAACCCGAAATAATAACTAAAAAAACTTCCTCTTTTGTTGTTAAACTTCCATCATTTTTCAGGCCTCAAGTTGAATAAGTTGAAGGCACAACAGAAGATTTAAAAAATAACAATAGGAACTTTCCCCTCTCTCTTAATTAACAATTTCAATTAACATTTCCAGAAATTTGAAACTTTTTCCCCCTTATTGGGATGAAAAGAATTTGGAGAACATTTAGGTGGGCTCTGCTCTAAAAGTTGTTTGGGTTTTGGTTTTTTTTAATTATACATATTCTTTCCCTCATTCTCACTAGAAGATAAAATAATATTTCTTTCCTGGCTGCATCCTAGATGAGGAGTCCCCTCAGTAAATGCTTCATCAGCTAATGCTCCTGTCTCCAGTTCTTCATGGAGTTAAAAGTTGGTCCGGCCTAAAAATTTCATATAAAACTTTAATGGCAAGCTGAGAGGTTTATCTTTCTGAGGCTGGTGGTTGCTTTCAGTGGGAATTATCCTGCCTTTCTTTAACTCAAATCAGAAGCGAGGTAAAGCACCTCCTTCAGAGGTGGCCTTCAGGGGAGCACCAATATCTCGCCCCCCGAGCCCGGTGAGTGGCATCTTGCTCCACAGGCACAAAACCTTCCCAGATACAACCTTTTTATTTATTTTTTTTTCCTGGAGAAGCAGAGTGTTGCCAGCTTACTGTGGGGATTTTCAGATCCAGAGCAGCTTCTCTGCTTTACTCCCACTGGGGAAGGTGCAAAACCAGCCTCGGGACAATTCCTGCCCCAAGGAGGCTCCGTGCCATGAGCTGCTTTTTTCCCATGAGCATTTTTTAATTGATTATTTTATTTTAATTAATTATATTTTTTTAAAGCCATGCCATGATCGTGTGTCTCCACCTTTCTTGTTTTGCAGACTGAGCCCAAGCCAGGCGATGGTTACTCCAGATGCTGCTGAGCCAGAGCTGGGGTTTACGAGTGGCTTGTTCT